>CANUEX010035543.1:0-12533 GCA_948099535.1 Jatropha multifida
TGTGATTTTGGTTTTAAACATAAAGGGGTTTTGAAGTGCATTGTAAGTTGTAAACTAAGTGATTTTGAAATGGTAAGTGTTAATTATAAAATATTTTTGGATAAGGAATGCTGAATGAAAAATAAGATTTATGGTTGAAGAATACAATTATTTTAGGCTCTACTATACATAATTGACATATGGTATGATGAGATGTACTGCGATATGTGAGTATGCTCGGGTTATCAACCCGTTTTATTATGTAGAGCTATGATCATATATTAAGATTATCAGCTCTTATGAATAAGCGGACGCGCTTATTATGAGATGGGGGTGGCGCTTCCACAGGCCACGATTATGTGATGGGGATGGCGCTTTCACAGGCCACGATCGAATCTGCTTACATTCTTTATGTTAGTATGAGCCTTAACTAAAAATAGAATTTTAATATATTATAAAAAAAGAGGACTCTTGGGTGTTATAATCTTTTTTATGGTTTTCATAGTGTTCAAATTTAATTAATGTGATTTTGGTATTTATTCTATATTTAAATTTGAGCATTTAAAAGCATTTTCGAGAATGGCTATTTGGCTTTTCGTATTATTTTCATTGTTGATTATTTAGCACCACTGAGTCTTCCACTCAGTGCGTTGATTTTTATCATACCAAGTTGTGAGCTGTGGATGCTACACGAAGACCAGAGAGGTAGCATCAGAATAGAAGTGTAATTTTCTTGGGGGGTAGGATATGTATGTAATGTAAATTATGGCATGTATAGACTCATTATGAATAATATTGAGGTTGTAAGTATTTAAATAAATTTTAAATGAAATCGATGGCCGATTCATTATTATTATTCAATTATTTGTATGGTGTGTGAATAATGATATATTTAGTTATCTTGAATGGTTACTAATGTAATGAGATGATTTGATAGTATATTTTAGAAGTGCTGGCTTATGATTTGATTTGAATTGGAGTTTGGGGTCTGGAGAAAATTGTATTGAAGTGTGTATATTTTCTTTGTGTGGCAAGTTAATTTTTAGGAGAAACTCTTGCAAAATTTTCTTAGGAATTTCCTTAAACTCTATTTTTAAATTTTAAATTACTTCTCTCCTTATGAAAATCTAACCATTTCTAATACGTGATCTAGAGTCATAATGGTATAAGGCGGTGCTCCGGCACCGAATGTGGCGCTTGCCGTCAGGTTCTCCGAGATTAGGCGGCGAGTGTTACAAAACTTCTCTTAGATTGATTTCGTTACAAGGCTCTCTATTTAATCCATACGTTCCATCCCAATAGCTCCCTAAGACCTTATTTACTTTTCCCTTTAACTTGTAACCTAAAATATTTAATGCACACATATTACTAAAAAAGAAATTAATCTTACGATGGAATAGCAATGTTATTTGAGGCAAATATTTCTAATTTCTTGGACCAAGAAAAATGATTTAGACGATGTGAATGAGATATGACTTAATCTTTGAAATATTTTCTTGTCCTATACTAAGAAAACTTAATATTCAAACATTTTCTGCATCTAAACATTTATAACTTGATTATTTTGCTTTTGTCTATACGAAGTCCTTAGAAACGAATTCTCAAGATTTCTAATAGTAGGGCCATATATCACATACCAATTCAATTCATAATACCATCCGATTAAATACTATATAGCTTGAGGAGGCAGTATTTGCCCAACTCCTCATTAATTTACCTTCTATATCCTGCCATATGTCTACACACTACCAACTTACTTCATAATTACATTCCATTATTTAACGATACCAAGATTGCTACCAAATGTAGGAAATGAGTTTAAAGCAATATTATTAATTAAACCCCAATAAAAATTTATAAAGTTCTTCAACTTGACTATTACCTCATACCAACAAACCTCAAATTTCAAGCCAAATCTAGCACTAGAAGTATCACTCCCTTTTTTTATAAGACATTGATTTATGATTTCATTTCTTAACTCACTTCAAATAAAAGCCATGAAAATTTCATATAGCTACTGCTCTTTTTATACGGCAAGATTAATAAGAATTTCCTAAATTTCCAAATGAATAGTAATTTATAACACAACTAGCTTATTAACAAATAAAATACTCTAAATACTCTTATGTTCTATTAAGAACACAAATATAAAATTCCTTCATCATCCACTAAAATAAGTAACTCCTTAAAAAAATACACTAAGTAGTAAGAATTCCTTGTTCTACTGCTTTACATCAGTATATCATATTTATTCACATTTGTTGTTACCTCAAATATATCCTATAATTCTTTATCAATTCTCATCCTTGGTTATTATCAGTAATACTTGTCATTTGCACATATTACACCTATACGCTTAATATATAGGTTCGATTGATATAACCCATAAAATCTTTCAAACTAAATGCTATCAGGCTAAAGGAGTAAGAATTTTCTTATTAGATTCAATACATCTCTTGCCCAGTAATTCCTCTTCCAGTCAAAGTTTGACTCACAATATTGTATATTCATACCATAAGCTATAATTCAACAATCAATTGAAATGGTTGTTGCCAACCTAAGAAAATCAATATTCTTAATTAATTCCCATACGTACACCAGTTAGTTCATTTACTATCAAAGTTTTAATTTACTTTCTCATATAAACCAGAGTAATGCATCGATTTTGAACAAATGATTAGATTAGCTGCTACCATATTGAAATCAGTCCAATTTCTTAAAGAAAATTAAAATAACTAAACGTATTTATAAATTTCCAGTTGTGCTTATACTTAACAATTTAAATCAAAGATTTTCCTCAAATTTGCATGTAAATAGTACCTTAGATTAAAGCTAACTACTATCATAATTGTATTACATCAACTTCCAAACTAAAATTATTTTGTTCGCCTTAAATTATTCTGTCCATAAAATCAACTAGCATAAAAGAATTGGCAAATAACTAAAAGTAGACTGTCCATTCACAACCTATTCTAACTTAAATTATAACGTAACTATTACCCAGGGAAGAGAGCTTATTTACAACATCAAGACAAGGTCCATTTAAGCGAAACTCATGCAGTTTCTCTAATCTATTGCAGCCAATCAAAGGAACCATAGTTATCTAATCAAAATTTCGTTTTCCCTCTGCTGATTAATTCATTCCCCATCTATGATCTAAGGTTATTCGTCATTTTCCACATTCATCTTATTATATTAAATCCATACACTTAATATGTTCTATTAAACATCCTACATGTTCTAGGATTTTCTATTCTATCATATCATGTCTAATACACTTACCACATAATACACTTTCACCTTATTAAATCTTGAAATTTTTATAAAATTCTAAGTATGGCATTATATTTCCAATCTAATTACAAACCCACTTGGAGGTCATGGCAATATGGTTCATCACTGGAATACGATAATCTTTGTCAAAGGTATCAAAAACATCTTCCTTTACTTCTACAAAAGTAATCATTCTAGCTTCTGCTATAAGCTAGAAAAGCCTACACTTGCGGGACTATTGAGCAAATTTGAAAATTTTCTATAAGTTTCTGCTCTCATTACGCCATATTCCACTATTATGAGGAGTTGACTTGGCTAAGTTATTAAAAATTTATCGACACCCGTTTTAACCAATAATTTGAGAATTTCTTTCCTTCTTTTTTTTTCATATAGCCCAGACAATGAGTGTATAGGTAACTAATTATTTCAACAATTTCAAAATGAAGTTTCCTTTTCTCTTCTTAAAACTTTAGCGTGTCACACTTCAAAGTGTTAAAACTCCTTTAACAAGAAACATTTACACTTTATATTCATTTTTCGCTTACCAGTCACATTAACAACAATGGAAAATATTTAAGTAGTCAATAAAATATTTTCATGAAACTCAAAAATCATAACACACGTTGAATTTTCTAAAGTCTTTAGAATAAAACATAAGCAGATTGTCTATCACCACGAAAACCATTCTTAGGCAATTATTCCAAATCCTACTATTCGCAAGTCGATGTATCAAAAGTTTCCCTTTGACTCAAAGTATCGAACATTATATATAAAATTTTATTGATTATCTTCAATTTAGTAAATAACATGGTCCCTTATCTAACTCCCTAATTTCCTTCATAGAATTAATCATTTCTCTAGTGCAAGAGACAAATTTGTTTCCCATCAACTGCACTACTATATTGATTACCATTACATTTTTAATTCCTTCTTAATATTTATTTAAGGGATTTCTCAACTGGCTTTTTGTTTATCCCTTAACTCATCAATAGTCCTTGCATTTGATGTGCACTCAAAATATAATGAAAGTAGCATTTTCAAACTATAATATCACGAAAATTGGGTGGTAAGACAATGCAAAGATATAACCAAAATAACATGTATAGATTTTTTTTTTTACTATCTTGAAATGTTTCTCTATTCCAAATTTATTTCAATTTATCACGTACTCAAGAAAATAATTGTTAATCAAAACTTCAATTCAATTTTTTTTTAATTGAAACAAATGCAATTGTAATTATAAACACTCAAATCAAGTAAGTTAGATATACAGAGCGAGTTATTTTATAATAGTTCAAAAGCATAATATTTTTGTTTAAAGAAACTAGATTTTGTATGCTTTTAATCCAAGGAACCATAAAAATTATTAATTAAGTAGACACATCAGTTCTAAATCTGCTCACAGATTTTTTTTTTTTAAATTACCATTCATTTCAAAAGTCATGAAATAACAATTGTTTCAAACATTGAAACCCTTTTCTAAATTTTGTAAAATTTGCACATTTTTAGATCAAACTAATTGAATTTTAAAATAATAAAATGATATTGGGATATGATACTATATCGCGAAAGTCAAGAGTCGGTTTATGAAGACTAAAGTTTCTCTATTTATACTTTAAATCATTCAGTATACCATGAGTAAATCCAAAAAGGTTTAATCCACACACTATAACAGTATCATAATTTTTAACTTAATGATCAAACCAAATATCATTCAATATCATAAAAATGTCAAATTTTCACACAATTCATAATTTGAAAGTATTATATCCACCAGACTAAAGTTTGGGGCACATCCAATTGCAGGAACACGACGAGCAGAAAAGGAACTATCTTGGAATTTTAAGTTCATATCCATGAGGTAAGATCTAAATAATTTAGAGTGACACCCTACACCGATTCCTAAAATTTTTTTGAATTGTCTTAAGGAACTCTAACTTATAATTGTTTATTATAACACTCAAAATATATTCAGTAGTTTATGAAAATTCCTATTATTCATATACTTTGTTCTTCTCCTCTATCAAACAATTGTGATATTTATGTTATTCATTTTATAGAAAGACTTTGGTTTAAACCATCCTTTTTTTCCCAAGTCCATCAAGCTAAGAACACAGTTTTCATTAGAAAGAGTGTACTAGTTGATCAGGCCATTGAACTTCCTTCCAATTTCTCCTGTGTTTCCGAAGCTTTATGAGAGACTCTTAAAATATTATTTATTTATAACTATGTTTAAAATCCACCACTTAATTTCTTTTTTTTTGTTTCAATAAAATTATGGATCTGCAACCATTTTAGTGCATAGTGCGTCCACCTACACCAAAACAGCATCCAATCCAAGGAAACTCTCCCTTGTTGGTTACGGTAGATCCCAACATAGGAGCATAGGAGTCTTATACACCATTCCTATGTTCTGCAATTAATTCCTAAGGCCCAAGTTATGCTCTAATACCAACTTTGTCACGACACATTACTGGGGCCGAATCAGCACTAGGGCCTGGGTCGGCTTAAAGCCACCAAAGCCCATAGTAAGTCTAACTTGGTTAAGCCCGTACTCTACTTACAATTGTGGTATCGGCCCATTAAAATTATTCTTTTATATTCAAGCTCAGTCTGATAACTTACAAACAAATCAAGAGCACAAATTATGTCATTAAAATATAAATCTCTATTAGACAATTACACCCATCTTGGAATACAATTGCGAAACTCTACAAAATTACAATCTTTTACATAGAAATACTTAAAACATCTATTGTTGTTTTACTTTGTCTATACTACAGTTTAATTGAGTCCATAAGTTTCCTCTTTCCTTTCAATACCTGGAAAAAAAATAGGGAGGCAGGGGTGAGCGCCAAACTCAATGAGTAGGGTTAAATAACCCTCTCACCCCACATAGTCATACATATGATAATTATGTTATCTAATTAGTAGCCCTTCGACTATTTGTGAATGAACAAGCAAGCATGAACGAACATTTATCAAATAAATCACAACAACTCAATTAATCAAAGAGTAGACATTAGTCTGTGTGGTCACCCACTATAAACAAGGATCATACTCTCCCCAAAGCATGCTTTAAAATAATTTCTGGAAAATAATCTATGATCCTTGTGTCAAGTGCACTCAGCGAGCCCACCCCCATTTGACCTTGACGGACCCGGTCCGCCTATTTTTCTTTCGTTTTCTTTTTATTTTATTTTATTATCATTGATGGGCATCAAATTATGAAGTGCACAGGGGGGGCCACTCCACCCACTTACGGCCCACTGTCATCATTCTCACCATGCTCGTATTCTCACCCCAGGGTGACATACATCATTCTAATTCTACCGCACATCACAACCAAATCACGTTCAATCACAACATTTCATTTCATATACACGTTTGTAAAGTAACTAGCATTTTATATATTTCAATGTCTAAATGCGCATTCGACGCAGTTCATGGCATACACACCTATCTGGAATTTCTATATGTATGCGTGCTTCACAAAAGCATCATATTATTCATGTCTGTATGAATGCAAATGCTTGAGCGATACAAGTTATCTAACTCTACTCACAGTTTTTTATAGTCCTTAACAAGACTATCTTCAGTGCTACTTGCTTTTAGTATTTGTCTCGTCATTCTGGAACTTTATAAGCATCTAGAAGGGAAATTTCTAAATAAGAATTCTAGATTGAAAAGAAAAACTTAATTCTCATTCATTAGTTATTTATAGCCTTTATAACTGTTTATTTTAATTTATAACTATATTGTACAAGTCTTATTTGTTTAATTATTTGCTTATTTATATATCTGAATTTTTGATAGTCGCTTTGCCGATAAAATCCGGTAGCATTTCCTCTATAGTCGGACTACTCCAGTATTTTCAATTCCCATATTCAAGTGATAAAATGCATATATTACATTAATAACTAACACAGACCATCCATCGGGCAAATCAATTATATAATTCCCATCCTCCTTATTGCATCATATATATAAATATCCACTTACCTATCACTACTATTACCACAATATCACATTTTAAATTCACATTTTAATACCTTAAATAACTACTATAATCTAACTTAGCTATTAGTTAGCAAACTACTGGTTGTTATATTTATATTTCAAGGGTAGTTAATTTCAAAATTTTATTTGCTTATAAACCAACTTCTTAAAATACAACAATAAAAATTCTTAATCATTCTATCAAATCAGGCTTCCTCAGTTTACATAATCCCTCCTTAGTTTAAGCTTCTGTGATGTTTATAGTTCAGAAGCCATTTCTATTTTATGTCAATTCACAATTTGAGTATTAAATAATGTTAGATAGTAAAACTAATCATATACATTCATACTCTACGCGGAAAACATGATAATTTGCCTCTTGAAAACTCAGGCCACCAGAGTCACCGCTGGTGCCGCCGTCCATGGTGGCTGGAGCATTGGTGACTCCAAAATTCCTCAAAATTTCCACATTGGTTGCAGCTTTTTATATAAAACTCAATTCTCAAACCAATTTCGTCGTCTAAGCTTAATTTATCAAATTCGCAAAACTTTATTCAAATTGAAACCTAAGTTCCAAATTCCTTTAAAACTCAACAATAACTAAATCATTCATGGGAAATTAACTGAGAATAGTAGGGATTGTTTTACACTAACTAGAGCGAGAGAAATTTTGCTGGAACATTGAGGGGCAATGAAGAGAGAACTACATCAATAGATGAAGAATCGCTGCTCACTCTTACTACGCTCGCCGAAAAGGAAGAAGAGAGAGAAGCGAACGGCAAAAATACAGCACGGCAAGGAGATCTGGTTGGTGCGACTCAAGCTCAGGTGACCGATAACCACTGCAGTTCAAAGCCTAGAGAAGAGAGGAGCCAACACAGCATCTATCCCTTTCTGTTGTGCTAAGATCGACTGGAACAAAGAGAGAGAGAGAGAGTTCCGGAGAGGCAGCAATGGTGTGAAGAAGCTCCGGTCGGTGGACCTTGAACTCCTTTGAACGGAAAAATCAAGAGGAAGGAGAGAGGCTGTCGGCACTAACGGGAAGGAGGATAAGGTTGGGTTCGACTGAAAATGGGTATTTTCCATAACCTAAGACTTTCTAGTTGATTCAAAATTGATTTGGGTCCAAATCAGGGTTGAGTTGGTTTTTAACTGATTTTTCTCTTACTTGCTGGTTTGGTTGACTATGAAAACATACTTGCATTTAATTTTGTTAAATAAATTCATAGAACGTTAATTTAAACAGTAGTCACTTATATATTTTAATAATTGATATAATATTTAACATTCAATATCAATTCTAAAAATTTTAGAAAATTCTCGACTAGATAGTCCCGATAATATATTTCAGGCTTGAGCCCAATGCGAATTCAGGCTTAAATTAAAATTATTCAGCACATAGGTCTATAAGGTCGAAATCTATATTTTTCATTTAATTAAAATTTGAAACTTTTGAAAATAAATTATGGTATATTTCAAATATTTAGAGACATTGCTTTAATATAAATATGAAACTTATAATAATTACTACCACGTTATAATTTATTTTGCAAAATAGTATTGTTTCATAGACTTTATCTTTTACCAAGATTCAATGAATAGAGTATATAAGATAAATAAATGCTTTTTATTAATAATCAAATATTTATTATATTAAATATTAGATCCATAATATAACCAATCAAATTGGCTATAAGGCATATAACTAACAATCTCTCATTTGCACTAAAGCTAATTATTTTTGTGTTTTATCTTATGGCATCAATGTATCTATGAACTATTAGTTCATTAGTTTTTCCATAGCTATAAAGTATCCTTACTTATTTTTAAATACTTAAGGATAGTTTTAACAACAACCTAATAACTTTCATCGGGATCAGATTGATATATAGGCAGGTATCCTCTATTGGATTCCTCTATGCTAAACCGTTTTAGCATTTTATCAACTTATGTGAATTTAGACAATCCTAATTGCCTATCAGATTTATCTATATAGATTTTAATACCAAGTATATAGGTCATTTCTCTAATAGAGAAATTCTTGGATGACCAAACTTTTATAATAGTAGAATAAAATTTCCTATTTATCAATATTCAAAATATGAAATATCATTCTGCTCCCACTGACCTTCTTATACACACTAAGATCATCCACATTTTTAATGTAATCAAACTATTTTGATAATTTCATTAAAATGGATGTTCTTATTTCATAAAGGCTTGCTTAAGTCTACTAGTGAATTTTTGCAGTTTGCATACTCAATTAAGAAATATTTTTTATTCAAAAATCATTAGATTTGCTAAATAAAAATGCAATTTTTTCATCAATATGACAAGTTCCATAATCACAATATGCTGCAATTGCAAGTAAAATATCAAACATTTTTCCTTTATATTTGTTAGGTTCGAGTCTCCACAAGAAGGTCCAACTTTTGTATGAGTACGACTCATCCTAACATATTTACGTTGTGGTTCTTTAACCAATGTATTTTGATTGTTCATCTGATGTAACAATATTTTGTTTTAGTTCCATTTTTAATATAAGTTTGAAGTTCTTGAACCTTTCAAGTTCTCCCTAGCTCCCACTGCTTCCTTTAAAGATAAACATCTTTTCTAAAAGGGTAGCATGTTTTGAGATGAACATTTTCTCTTAACAGGATGGTTGAAATAATACCCAATAACTTCTTCTGGATATCCCACAAACTTATATCTATCTGATTTAGCTCATAGCTTATCAGATCCCAAAACACTTCACATAAGCGTGTTGACCCATACCCATATGGAATCTTATCAACAGATTTGGTGGAACTCTACTTAAAAGGTATATTGTATTATTAAGGTTCATCCTTAAAAAGGATAAAGATTATTCTATAAGACTAATCATGGATCATACTATATTTAATAATGTACGATTCATATTTTATAATAGATAATCTTAAAAAGCTTAACTTAAGTATTTTTCACCTCGATCTGATCAAAGTGTTTTAATACTTTAGCTAGTTTCTCAACTTCATTTCTGAATTCTTTGAACTTTTCAAAATTCATATTTATGTTTTATTATATATATACACACAACCATATCTAGTATAGTCATTAGTAAATATAATGAAACATTCATATCTACTCATGGCCTAGGCAGTGATTGGTCCACATACATCTAAATGTATTAGGTCCAATAATCTTTTGACCTTTCACCTTTTCACGTAAAGGGTGTTTTAGTCATTTTACCCATTAAACAAGATTCACAAGTTTCATATGATTCATAATCAAAAAAGATTCAGAGTAACCTTCTTTACACAACTTAGTGATTCTTATTTTATCAATGTGACCAAGTCTACAATACCAAAGATATGATAATTATTATCTATTTTAGATTTCTTGCTGTTTATGTTGATGAGAAATTTATCAATAGAAACATTATAAAAATAATCTATATTAATTTCAGTTTCATAAAATTATTATTATTATAATAATTCAACCGTTGTTCTCAAAAATAGATTTGAATGCAATATTTAAAATCTAATATGAAATTGAAAACAATATTTCTACTAAGTACTGGAATAAAATAACATTTATTTAATCCTAATACTAAGTCCAAATATGTTCCTATAGCTAATGCAGCAACCTTTGCTCCATAGGCTAGGCGTAGGTCCATCTTTCCTCAATTTTCTATTTTTCTTTAGTTCTTACAAGTTATTAATATGACAATCATATTAGGTATCCAATACCCAAGAACTAGAATAGAAAGATTAATTTCAACCATAAACATACCTGAAGCAAAAGCTTCTGCAAGCTTCTTTGCTTTCACAATCGCAAGATAATTCCTACAGTTCCTCCTCCAGTGGCCATCTTTGCCACAGTGGTGGTAGGTTCCCTTTTCTTTAATTACACCTCCTGTAACACCCATCACCTAATCCCGGAAGACTAGACGATGAATGTCATATTCGGTGCCGGAACACCGTCTTACCCTCCTAATAATCTGAATCATATATTAGAAGTGGCTGAATTTTCATAAAGAGACAAGTAATTAAAATTTAAAAATAATAGTTTTGGGGAAATTCCTATAGAAAATTCATAAGAGTTTTCCCTAAAAATCGACTTACCACACAAAGAAAACAAATACACTTCCAATATTTACTCCTCCAAACCCCAAACCTAAGAAATCAATACAATGGATCACACAACACTTCTATATAATCACATCAATTATCTTTAATTCTATCCTAACAGAATAGCATCCATTCAAGAAATAATTGCTAATGATCATTCACTTAAAATGTACATATAGATAAAACATTATAATTATTCTCAAATCTCATTGATTTACAACTTAATATTTACAATCCCAAACTCTTTACAGTATTTCTATATATGCCATAATTTACATTCTAATACATATCCTACCAAAACTAAGGCTTCCTCTTCGATGCTACGCCCTTGGTCTTTAAGTAGCAACAACAGCTCTTAACCTGCGCGTGATAAAAATCAACGCACTGAGTGAAAACTCAGTGGTGCTAAATAGAAGGGAAATACTTGAACATATTTCTTATAAAATACTTAGAAATAAATAATGAAATTTCATTATATTAAAAATACTTAAAACATAAATCATATGCAAATTTAACCATAAGTTAACAAAATCATAAGTGTATATAAAGTGTTCATTTAAAATTTATTTCCTTACCTTCGGTTAAAACATTATAAAACTATTTTTAGCATCTAAAACATATGCGTTGTTGCTTTCATTAATCTTGGGGCTCAAACATACTAGGAGAAACAATAATAGATTTGATTCCGTATCATAACGTATGTGGCCTTAAGTCGCCAACCATAAGATAAAGACATTTAAGCTTACTTATACATAATAAGTGCGTCTGCTTAAACATAAGGCATCTAGAGCCTAACATATGATCATAGCCCATATCATATCATAAAGGCATTAAAGCCGAGCATGCTCATCTTACATAAGTGAATCATATCGTATCACATTTCAACCAAAGTACATAAGAGCCCAAAACAAACCCATTCCTTTATAAATATTCTTATTTCTTATTCATAATTTCTTAACCAAACATTTCATACTTAATAATTTTCATTAGAAAATTTTCTTTACTTACTACTTGTAGGATTTATCAAAACTTGCTTATGTTCCAATCCAAAATCATACTTCATAACACTCTTACATTCATAGCTTTAAAATTCTTAAAACCAATATTGAAAGAAAAGAAAAAGATGTCTTACCACCCTAGGGTGGTTTGGCCCCTTTTAGTCAACCAAAAGGA
>CANUEX010035631.1:0-13237 GCA_948099535.1 Jatropha multifida
AGGTGTAGATGAAATGGTGATAATCCATTAAGTAGCAAAGTCAAACTTTGCTTCTCCATTTTATGCTAAATCAATGGCTAAGATTGAGTTTTTAGGTAATCTCATCCAATGGCTCTAAATATTCCTCAAATAATTCACTTCCAAATATTACTTAACTCCACTAATTAATTAAATTAACTCTACAAAAATATTTTCCCATCTATTTCCTCAATATACCACACTAAAAATTAATATTCACAAGTTGCCAAAATTCGCCAGAAAATAATATTTATAAGTTGCCGCAACTCTCCGAAAATATTCATGAAATATTCTCTACCCACCTAAATCATGCAAACATGCTCCAAAAATATTTAATAAGACAATAGACACATGTAATAATTTTTTCGGACCGAAATAATATCAAGTTCTGGACCGGTGGTACTATTCACAGACCGGTAAATCACTATTGAGAGTACCAAAAAATTAGTCCGTTACAAAAGTAGTAGGGCTGGAGGTGGTGTGGTGCTGCTGTGGCTGTGGTGGCCAGAATTGCAGTGGCTGGCAGAGCAGTAGCAGTGGTGCTGCTTGTCTTGCGCAGTGACAAAAAGAGAGAGAGGTAGGAGAGGAGATGAGTGAGTGAGAGAGAGAAGAGGGAGAGAGAGTTGGCATGGAGGAGATGAAGAAGAAAGAAAGAAAAGAAAAAGGAAAGAAAGAAAAGAAAGAAAAGGAAAGGAAAAGAAAAAATAACAAATTATTATAAAAAAACAAACCGTCCATCGTTTAATTGTTGGGAGAAAAGAACAGTAACGCCTAGTATTCTCAAAATATCTGGTTCGGGTTCAATTTAAATTAACTCAGTCTAATTTAATAATTGGTCCGATTGATTTAACAGTTTTTCAATCGATTTTAGGGCGAATCAAAATGATTCTTGGTCTCAATAAATATTACATAGCGTAATATTATTGGTTAATAATTTACAATTAAATTTAAATGTAAATGTTTCGAAATAAAAATTTTGGGGTATGACAATTCTCCCCTCCTTATAAAAATTCGTCATCAAATTTTAAAAGTAACAAGATAAAACGATATAACGAACAAAGAATATATAAAATAAATCAAGTTTAATCACTAATAAGATAGAGAGTCTCTCACCCAGAATAAAAAAAAAAATTGGAGTATCTCTCGTGTCTCAGCCGTCACTTTCCACGTGCATTTCTCGACATAATGGTTTCTCCATAATATTTTGACCCTATGAATCTCTTTAAGTCGGAGTTTACCAATCTATAGTTTAACTATCTTAACTGACAGTTCTTCATAAGTCAAGTCTTCACACATTTTGACTTCATGTAGCTCTAACATGTGAGATGGATCTGAAATGTACTTTCTTAATAAAGACACATGGAAAATCAAATTTTCTTGAGAAAAGACATTAAACAGATCCAGCTCATAAGCTGTTTCCCTTAATTTTTATAATTACTGGGTACAGTCTAATATATTTTTAGGGATTGATTTCCCCCTTTTTGCCAAAACGAAGGACATGTATCATAGAAGATATATATTTTTTTTTAAAAAAATACCATATCTTTTTTTAGAAATAGTAACTCTTTGTGCATGACTCTTTGATATCTCAAAGGCTGTTTTGATTATGTATCGCACGGTAAATCTCTTTTCAGAGTTAACTTGAACTAATTCAGGTTCTGTTAATTTTTCATCTCTTACTTTCTTCCAACAATTAGGAGATTTACATTTTTTATTATAAATAGTTTCGTAAAACCTCATACCTACATTTATTTAATAATTATTGTTTTGAGTCAATTCCACTAATGGGAGGTACAAATCTCAATATCCTCCGAAATTCCATACATACTTCCGAAGCATATATCCCTAAGTTTATATTAGTCTTCTCAGATTATCTATCAGTCTCTAGTGAAAAGTCATACTAAAGTCTAGTTCCCATAATAAAAATTTTTGTCCTAGACAACTCCTTACACATTCTTTAATTTTAACATACTCTTCAAATTTAAATTTATTTTTATATACTCATTATTCCTATTTTCACCGTTCATAAAAATCAATACTCTATTAGACCTCAATTACCATGTAATAATAATAATTTCGATAAATTCGTTCATATCATATAACCTATGTCTCTCCAATCTTTCTTATAACTGATTCATTTCCTCTACTTGCATATCAATTTATCCTGTATACACCCAAGTTAACCAAATATTAATTCCCTCCTTGAGTCCTTTATGATAAATGTCTATAAATACTCCATTTTTATTACTAAATTGATTACTCTATTCTAACAATAATTACCTATGTACCTCGGATCATTTTAACTCAAAAAAAACTCCCAAATAAACGTAACAAAATTCAACTCAGAATAATTTCTTACAAACTCATAAAATTCATATGTCCTTCTAAATTCATAAACTCATAAAATTCATATCTCTTATTACTTATTTGAACCACTTACATATTACATAATCCAAATTTACTAACTAAACAACTTATTCTTGCATAATATATAGGATTTAATCAGTACTCCTCGTAGTGAAAGCAAGATATCCTTAAATAATTAAATATTTCTTACTTAATCTCTAATCAATTATAGAATGCCAATTTTATATAAAATCTAATAAGTGGCACATAAGTGCTTAAAGAATTCTACTTTTCTTTGGAGGATTAATTCATTCAGCTTATAACCATAAAAGTTTATTTTATTCATAAAACCTACATACCTCATACACAATTATGTATCTCAAAAATATGTTTACTCCACAAGCATTCATTATTTCTTAGTTACTGCATTTACTTCTCAACTCTTAATTATCCACTGAAGATATATATCATCTAATGAGTCATTTATACTCATATAGATATACCATAAATATTCCTTTACACTTAAAGATTTATTTATCCTATCACACAATAATTATGAAATCAAAATTTATACGATCATTATCAAAATTCTTATACCAAACCATATTCCATTTATATAAAATCCAATGCCCTCAAATTCAAATCATATAGTATATTATTTCAAAGATTCTAAATCTTACTTCTTAAGTATCTCTAGATTTTTCAAATTTCAGGAAGGGTAATGCCTCTTATTTCTTTAAGAAAGAAATTAAGAATGTTAAATCCCATAGTCCAAATTCTGATATGCCATGAAATAATAATAAAAATAAAAATTTTCCCATAATATTTTGCTCAAATTTTTAATAAAATAGTCTTTAGGAAAGAAAATTCATTTTCTTTTTAAATAACTCATTAAGCATTACAAGTGCAAAAATTTTGTGTCATCACTAGGTCAAACTCCAAAGTATTAACTATAAATTATTTAGTCTTATTTTTGCACATAAAATTCTCCATTTAATTCTGAAATCTATCTGTCATTTTACCATCTATCTCGTAGTTCACATTCGTATCAACTTATAGTTTACATTTATATTTGCTCAAGACTTATTATTATTACTCTATAACTAGTTATCTCCTGTAGATTGAAACTATTTCTCTTTTCTCTATTTTTTCTTTTCTAGTCATCATTTATGAGTTTGCTAATCTTATCTTATCCTTAACCTATGATTAATAAGAATCTATCCAAAACCAAAGATAATTATATCTTTCCGATTCAATTTCTTTGACTATCTCGTAACATTTAATTAATTTTCTTACTCCACTTATCTCCATGCGATCGATATTTTACTCCAATGATCACTTTCTTTCTTATTTACATCTATACTATAAATATATTATTTATTATAATATCTAGTTAATCCTTTCATCACCATTTTTACATCCAAGATTATTTCATCCCTTTTTGAATCTTTTGATATAAAACTAACACGCTATTTTACTTCATATATTCCTTATTAAATCATTTCTTATCACACTCAACTCACTTAAGTCATATTTTCTCATTTTATTGGTCATCTTACACACTGACCTTTCTATTTAATTCTTCTACTTTTCTAACTTTATTTAATCCAACCTAATGCTTTTCTAGTATAATCTCTTATATCACATTATTAAGTTTCTTTACTCTTTTCTTTTCTTCATACTCTAATTTCATTTGTGTAACTCTCAAGTAATAAAATGGAGATCATTCAATATTCTTAGACTTCTAGAACTAAAATAACATTAATCCTTATGTACATATGTTCCATAATATACTATGTTTACAACTTATTTCGGTAAGCTTATCTCAAAACTATATCGGCAATGTCAAATCCTTATTTGAAAATTTAATATAAGTGAAGAAATTCGGAATCAGTTAAAATAAAATCTTATAAAACGTCATAATGAAAATAATAAAATAACGTCATATTTGTCAAAGGTCCACCATAACCTTTCAAAACTAAAATTCATTGAAATTTTCAAATAATTCAAAGTACTAGAAAAATAAGTGCAATATTTTCAAACATCTCATAATAAACTTTTCCTTTAAAACCTCAGTCAAACATTACTCAACTCTAGCATGTCAATTGAATTAGAATTTAGAACATTCTATTAAATTATTTTTCATTTTCTAACTATTTTCATGAAATTCCTATTATCTGTTTTCTACCCTTTCTTAAACATTATGGTCTTCTAAAATGTCACTCCAATATTCATTACTATTTTCGTTTGCACACAATCCAATATTCACCATTTACTCTAATTGTCCACATTATCTCTAGTATCCTTCAATTCAAATATTTATAATAAATCTGGTTAAATTCTTGCCTTAAATTGCCACCTTTAAATATATTTACTATACTCTAATATCTCTTCTACCTTTTGAATATCCCATCAAATCAATCTAAACAGTTTCCAAAACACATACACTCCGGCATTTCTTAAGTATCTAACTGTTTTCATTCATTCCTAGTGTTTTTCTTTCCATTTAAATACTCAAGAATTTATACTTACCTCGTATGTTTAAAATTGTCCTTTCAAATCATCCTTATATTCACACTCTTAGCTTAGCATTGAACTCTCTCTGTAGTTGTAATCATTGTATTCCAATACCATAATACGTACCGATAAATTCTCAAATATATTCTTAGATAAGCCCTTGAATTATTTATCATAATATAGTTTAATATTCAAAATCAAAATGAGTTCAAATTTATTTGCCAGCAAGTGTTATAACAGAAGGTTAATGTTTTCGAATTCAGGTAATAGTCCTATTATCACAATTTTTATGTTTACAATATCATCTATCCTCTTCATCACTAAATAGTTCATTAAGTTTTTTAATTTATGACTTTATTTCATTCTTTAATCCCTAATAATCTTTAAGCTAGACTAAACTAAAGAACTTATTTCTTTTTGCGTATTACAGCAATATCTACATAACCCAATTTATAGTCAACCAATAACAATAATTTCTCATTCGTCATTCCTAGTCACTTCATAATTATATCATCATATCTCTAAATACATATATTCTATATCTATTCCGACTTTCAACTTTAAGAGACCCATAATCAATAACTTATTAATATCTAATCTGATGATAACTCTTATGTAAATAGCTAAATCTCTCATTATAACTATTGATACCATAAATATTTCCATTCACAATTTACCACACAATCAATGTTTCTATTCACTTCCTAATAATTTTTCTATTCTCTATAGAAATAAATTCCATATAAAAAGTATTGTACTAGACAATCAAGTCAATTCATTATCATTCAATCTTTCTTTATTCATACATTTAGGAAATGATTCCTATTTCAGCATCTACAAGTATTATAATAAATTATGTTTACTTCCCAATTACCACATCGGAGTTTAATCATAATAAAATACCAACCAAAGCATTACAATTCATATTCTATTTAATATAGATTCTAATTCTCAATTTATTTCTACAACATTAATTTTAAAGACGGTTACGCTGGATTTAAGAGACAAAGAAGAAAATACTTCAAGATGTGACAGGAATAATTCCGCAGTTATTTAAACCACATGATCTTATATTCTACTACCAACTTTGTCACGATCCAAAATCATAGGTCGGACAGGTACTAGGACCTAGGTAAATTTAAGGCCCCCGAAACCCGTAGTAAGCCTAAACTACAACAATCCATCTTTATTATCATCTGACTCTGAAAATAGTGAGCCCATATTATGATATTATTCAATAATAGTCAATAACATTTCTAGCCTAGCTTTAATATCATATATAATTCAGAGCTCGGGCCTTTATCCATTTAATAAAAAAACATTTTCATGTAACCATTTATTTGTCATAATATGGTCAGACCATTTTCGTCATTTAATCTCCAAATTTTCAAAAAAATACTCCACAGGTTATTTATCAACACATAATAATTTTTTTACATTATCAATACTAGTTTATCATCCTAACTGCAGAACGGAATAAAAATATATTGAATAACTCAGACTCAATATATAATCCATACTAACATTTTTAAAGCTGAAAATAATTACTTAACCTCTGCGGAGAAAGAAGTAGAGTCTTAGGAGCCAGCAATACTTTAGTTTCTTGAAAAATGTTTAATGGAAGGGGGGTGAGTTTCACTAAACTCAATAAACAATAATAAATAATGCAAACTCACATATTCAAGCAGAATGTTTCACAATATATATGAAATGGACACACTTTCACAAGCACGAATCATAACATCAGCACCATCAAATAATTCACATTCAGATTTTCACAACATGTGGAAATTGATCAGTAGTGTCACAAATCCACCCACCGGCTCTTGGCCTACTTTTCTCATTCTCATATATATATCAGGGAGCCGATCCCCTTGTACCTAGCTAATAGTCCCATAGTGACCTACGTCGTCTCAATTTTCACCCAAAAGCAAAGCACACTATTATCACAATACAAACATTCTGCAATTTAATCAATACATTATGTGCATGTATGGATGTAATCAAATGCTATAATTATATATTGTTGTAGGATTGGGATATTATATTTATAAGATGGATAGTAATATAATAACAATGGAAGAAATGAATACTGATTATATTTAAATAATAAATGGAATATGGTATATGAATGAAATGCATGTATGCAAATGGTATGCACCATTTATTATTACTCACTGTGATAGTAGAATATTTCAATTGTACTTTGGGTCCTGACTTGGAGAAACAGTGGAGGAACTCGATCGTTCTAGAAGACACATGTAATAAAAAAAAATAATATCAGACACTGAATTCCTTAACTAAGAGATTTAAGGAATTAATTTAACACACTTATTTATTTTTATTGATCTGTTTAAATTTCAATTTCTATTATAATTATAGCAGCATTTCCCTCAAAAATATAAATACCAATTTACTTTTCAATATAACCCAGCTTTCTAAAACTATAACCACCTAGTATATAACAATTACTCCTCACGTAGCCTGTTCATCGGGCAATTTAATTATTTCAAATATTCACCCACCAAAATAATAATTCATAATCAACTCTCAGTACTTAATTTATAATAAACATTTAATAAATTGTGATATTCTATATTAACCTGAATTTTATTAACTCTTCACATTATGTATAATTTACCGCCAATATAATCTTATTTCAGAATAATTACTACTTACCACTAAATAATTCATTTTACTTAATTTGATTCTTAATAACCACAAAAATATATTTCTATATTTTATAACTTAATTCCTCAATTCTAATATCCTCAAAAATATATATTCTTATTCCTAATCGTAAATTAACACCCATAACACAATCCATTCTTATTTATTGTCCAATTTCAATCTTTTAATTTAAATCAAAATATACCAAAAGTTCCACCATTCAATCCACAATATATATTTGATCATTTCTACTAAAAATCCATTTTATATTTACCTTGCAATAATTATCGCTAATTTCCCCAAATAAATTTATTTAGTAACCTAAATTACTTTAATTAATTAATTCTTTCTACTTAAACTAATATTCAATAACCTATATTTTAATCAACTAGATAATCCTATAATATGTTTCTAACCCAAGTTGATTTAATTTTACCTACTCATTTACTACCACTTATTTATATTTTATTCAAATCTTAATGATAAATCCTGATTAACTAAATCCATTAATTTTAACCCTCAGTAACCCAAATCATCTCAATAAATTTTATTTAGCTAAAAATTCACCACTTATTCCTTAAAGCAATTCTGACTCGTATACTTTTATATATATATATATATATATATATATATATACACCGTACTTTGTTCCTAATATATTTTACTTAATTCCATCAATTACTCATTCATAATTCTAATACATTCAAACCTTAATAAAATCAATTAATAATTCATTCTAATACTTGTAATCCTTAATATCAACATCCATTCTTAACATAATATTTTCTATGTAGTTATATCCTTTAATTATAAAAATTCTATCAATTAACTTATTATAACACTAACCATAGTTAACTCATATTTAACCAAAATCCTCTACCAATTTAATATTTATCAAGATCCATAATTAATTAAAATTCTTAACCAATTAATATTTATCAACCCATAACTAATATTTTATAATCAAATTAACTACCGCAATATTACTCTAAATCCCAAAAATTAATAAATCATATTCAAAATTAATCAAACCTCTTAATAACAAATCAATCCACAAAATATTAAAATTTAGCTAATTAATTTCTGAAAATTTAGTTTTCAACCAAATTCTCAAATTAACACTTAATATTCTCTAATTATCTAAAATCCTTTAGTATTGCTATAAAAATTCTGCAATTAAGTTATTTATTTAGTCCAACCCAATATTAATCTTTAATTAACCAATTTCTCAGCCAATTTATTTTATCAAATCCCATAATTAATTTAAATCTCATATTTAATCTTTTAACTAATAAAAATTTCCCAATTAAATCAATTTACTGCCATAATACTAAAAATTAAACAATAATTCCTGAAAATTAAATTCAGTACCCTTAATCATAATCAAAGTCCAAAAATCATAAATAGAAGGTTTGGATTGCATATGGAATTTGATCGAACGGCTGGGATCGCGTCTGAGGAGAAAGGAGACAGTGGCAAAGTTGTTGGGTTCAGGTCGTGCGGCGCTGGGCTCGTTCGATCAGCAAGCTGGTGCGGCTGAGACAGTGGCGTGAGGTTGCTGAATCCACCGGATCAACGAGCTGTGTGGCTGGCCGACTGGAACAAGGCGCGCAATAGAGGAGGAGGGAGAGACGGCGCTGCTGCCTCGTGGTTACCGGCGCTACTGCAGTGACTAGAGGTGGTGCTATGGTGGTGTGGCAACTCAGTGTGAGGGAGAGACACGGAGAGAGTACTAGGCTGGAGGTGGTGTGGTGCTGCTGTGGCTGTGGTGGCCAGAATTGCAGTGGCTGGCGAAGCAGTAGCAGTGGTGCTGCTTGTCTTGTGCAGTGACAGAAAGAGGGAGAGGTAGGAGAGGAGATGAGTGAGTGAGAGAGAGAAGAGGGAGAGAGAGTTGGCATGGAGGAGATGAAGAAGAAAGAAAGAAAATAAAAAGGAAAGAAAGAAAAGAAAGAAAAGGAAATGAAAAAAAAATAACAAATTATTATAAAAAAACAAATCGTCCATCCTTTAATTGATGGGAGAAAAGAAGTATTCTAAAAAATATGGAGTTCAATTTAAATTAATTCGATTTAATTTAATAATTGGTCCAATTGATTTAATGGTTTTTTATTAATTTTAGGTCGAATCAAAATGATTTTCAGTTTTAATAAATATTAAATAGCTTAATATTATTGATTAATAATTTATAATTAAATTTAAATGCAAATATTTCAAAATAAAAATTTCGTGGTATTACACTAAGACAGTAATCCCATGTATTAAACATTTATTAAAATAATAACTTACAATAAACTTTATAACTTATAATAAATCTTCACTTCAATAATATTTACATTATCCTCAAATTTATATTTCTATCAACTCACCGTATAATATAACTTTTTTTTTTAATAATTTCTATTTACCACCAAATAATTTATTTACTTAATTCGTATCTAGTCAAAATATCATTTCACTTTATTTCACCATAAAAATATATTATTATACTTAATACCTAAAGTTCTTAATTCTAACGTCCTCACAATATATCTATACTCATATTTGTAATTTAACACCAACAATAATAATTTTTTTAATAACATAATTTATTCTTATTTATTGCTTAATTTATCAAAATTCGCTAATTATTCCATCATAATATTCACTATAATTTATTTTCTATTTAGTCAATCTTCAATAGCAATATAACTCCAAAATTATCATAATTAAACTAATTTCATTAATTCTAACCGATTAAAATCCTCAAACATAGATCGTTAATAATTTCACAAAATATTTATTTTCAACACGAATTTACTTTAAACTTAATATTTCATATAATAACACTTATTTCACCAAAATTCAATTCAATGCCCGAAATAATAATTTAATTATCTAAAATCATTTAATAATATCCATTAACCTTTAGTTAATTAATTTATGTCCTTTAAATTCAGTTTGTCAAAAATTCATATTAACCTAATTTAATCCATAATTGATCAAATTCTCAAAATACTATATAATTTTTTCAACCTTTATCAATAAAAATTCATTTTTCCACATTAATTCCAATCAACCAAATAATTAGTTTTACTCTTTAATATACTCCACTTATTAAAATCCTTCAATAATAATCATTAATCCTTAATAAACAAATTTTTCATAATTTTAGAATATTGACAATAACTAATTAAATTCTACAATTAATTTAATTTACTAACTCTCAAAATTAATTAAAATCCTATAATTAACTAAATCCTTAACTAATTTATTTTACCAAATCCTTAATTAATCATCAATTACACAACTAATTAATCAATCAAAAATACTAAAATCAACTAATAACCCAATAATCAATAATTTACCAAAATTTTAATTATTTACCTTCTAAATATAATAAAATCAACCAAATAATAAATCAATCTCCTATAAATAATCAACTACTATAATTACTTAATTTAACTATTTAACTACTAAAATCATCCCTAAAAATAATTAAATCTACCAATAATATAAAATCAACAAATAATCCATCAACCACATAATTAATAAAACTAATCAATTTTAGTACCAAAATTAATAATTAATATACTATAATCAAATTAACCTCCATAAATAATATAATTCTAAACTAAAATTAATAAATCTCAACCTATAATCAAAATCCCCAAAATATCACTAATCATCAATCACAAAAATATAAAATTCAACCAAATAATTAATCAACTATCTCAATTACTCAATTTAACCAAATAATTAGTACAATTATCCCTAAAATATTAAAATTCACCAAATAATATAAAATTAACAAAATAATCTACCAACCACACAAATACTAAAATTTATCAACCAAAATACTAAAAATTATCTACCAATTAATTAACTACTTAAATAATAAAATTATTCAACCCAAAATTCTAAAATTAACTATTAATTAATTAATAAAAAAATTAACCAAATAAATTCTGAAAATAATAAAATTAGTACCCAATAATCACAATTTTTGGAGGTTGGATTTCATCTAAGGAGAGAGGAGGAGGTGGTGGCCGGAAATAGCAAGCTGGGCTTGCTGTGGTTGCTGGGATGGTGGCGCGGCAGGAGGAGTTCAGCTGGAAAAGCACGCAACAGAGGAGGAGGAGGAGGCGGCTGGAGCTGGAGGCGCTGCGGTTGGAGTGGAGCAGCGACACGAGGCTGCCGTTCGTCGGAGTTGCGCGCAACAGGGAAGAGGAGGGAGGAGCAGTGCTGCGGTGACTGGCGGAGCAGCTGCAGTGGTGCCGCCGGTCTTCTGTGCAGAGAGAGAGAGAAACGGGGAGAGGAGAGAGAGACTGAGAGTGAGAGAGAGGGTTGAGTGAGTTGAGAGAAAGAGAGAGTGAGGTGGAGAGAGTTAACGCAAATGGAGGAAGAAGAAAAAATAAAAAGAAAAGAAAGAAATTGAAAATAAAAGAACCGCCCCGACGTAAAATGTTCGAGGAAAAAAATAGTGACATACAGTAATTTCAAAAATATTTAATTCGAGTTAAATTTAATTTAATTCAGTCTAATAAAAAAAATTAATTTAATTTTTAATTGATTTAACGGTTATTGAATTAATTTTATGGCGAATTAAAATGGATTTTGGTTTCAATAAATATTACGTGGTGTAATATTATTGGTTAATAATTAATAATTAAATTTAAATGAAAATATTTCAAAATAAAAATTTGGAGATATTACAGCATTGAATATATGAAGTTTAAATATGAGCAGCTCAAATTTAAAATGAAATTCTGCCAAATTATAGTAGAAAAGACAAGGAAGAATTAATTTATAAAATAATAAATTATATTATTAAAAAAGGAGATAAATTAATAAAAGAATAAATTGGTCATGCAATAATCAAAGTTGATTTATAATTGGTTAAATTCAAGAAGTATTTAAAAAAAAAAGGGGTTTTAAGTGATATTTTTAAAATAAGCAAAGTAAGGAAATTAAAGGATTTTTAGTCGCAAAATCGTATTATATTCGTTTGTTAAAATAAACAAATAAATATATGTACATGTATAGTTATATACATTTGATTTTAGAAAATGAAATAAATACTTATTTTATTTAAAATTCAAAAGACTAATTGCTAAACTGATTGGAAAAGTAAAATGTAATCTTTAAAAGAAAATCAAGTTTAGCAAAGTGGTTTTAATAAATGAATTTAAGTCCAATATTTCTTTTTACTATTAAAGTAAATAATTTAAATATGAACTAAAGGAATATAGTTTTCAAAGTGACCAATAAAATTAGGAAATATTTAAATTAATTGAATTGATTTAAGATATAAATTGATTATATTTAATGAAATGGAAAAGTGATGTAAATTAAAAATAAGAATAATAAGAATATAACTATAATACCCTGAAATTTTTATTTCGAAATATTCTCATTTAAATTTAAATTGTAAATTATTAGCCAATAATATTACGCCACGTAATATTATGGGAATCGAAAATCATTTTGGTTCACCCGAAAATTTATTGAATAACCATTAATCGATTAAAATTGGACCAATATTTCTTTAATTGGATCGAATTAATTTAAATTAGACCCGAATCGGATATTTTTGAAAAACACTGTGCGTCACTATTCTTTTCTCCCCGGTAACTTACCTTGGACGGTTTGTTTTTATTTAATAATTAAAAACTTTATAATATTTTATTATTTTAATTATTATTATTTT
>CANUEX010035635.1:0-51612 GCA_948099535.1 Jatropha multifida
TTGGAATTTGTTGTTGGGTTTGTGGGTAAAACGACCCAAACTCTGAATAAAAACTCAAAGCCATGTATGGAATCTGAAATGAAAACTGGAAAAAGAAATTAAAATTAGACTAGAATTTAGAAATTGTAAGCTCAAATGGTCGAAAAAATATACTCTAATAAAGCTAAAGTCGCTAAGAAATAAAGCTTCAAAATAAAAAAATAGAAGACAACTAGCAAATAAAATCTTTTAAAAAAGTCCAAGACAAAATCACGAATCATAAGACAAAGAAAGGTACCTGTAAAGAGAAGAAAGATTCACTGTCCAATTTGTTTGTTGAAGAACAGTAGACTTAAGGTCAGTATATAACAAACTTTATCAAAACTGACCTACACATGTTCTAAAAAATGACTGCTAAATGTTAATATGAGAGAGAGAGAGAGAGAGAGAGAGAGAGAGAGAGAGAGAAAGAGGTGGAGAAGTGGGTAGTTAGGATTTTCAGGGAGATATTTGAGGGTGATGATTGATTGGGCAGCAGGTAAAAGAGTAACAAACTCTCCGAATTAATTGGACACCAAAAGAAATATGTTTTTTGGGCTAGGGTTTCCTATTCATTCTAAAAACTGTTTCTTTTTGGAGTTAATTACTACATGCATTGCGGTTACTTACTCCTTTCTCCTTACTACACGTACATCATACGTCAATAATTTTTTATCAATGGTCCGGTACTTGGAACCGACAAGCACAGCATTTTTTCTATATGTAAAAGTAATGGCACCCTGTAACCAGTAGTAGCTAGAATCGGAATCCTAGTGTTTAAGTGATTCAGACAAATCATTAAGATGAAAGTGAAACATCATTGTAAAAGAGCAGTGTTGCAAGGAGTAGATATATTTGTGTACAAGAATTTGATTGAGAATTCAAACGTAAATGCACAATTCAAATAATATAAGCCTAAATAATTGGAATCAGCTCAAACAATATGTAAGCTATGAACAAGCACTTTTTCATCAGCATTTGAGAAGAAAGTAGAATATGCTATATTGAGAAATGATTCAGTCAAGAAAATTCAAGCAATTACTTAAGCATCCACCTAAACCCAGAAGCATAAAATAAAAGAGAACGGTCCAAATGGGGGCAAACAGATGCTAAGATTAAACAAAAAAATATCCGGAAAAACAGATGCTAAGCCATCAGTAGAGTTTTTTTTTTACCTAACAGAAATGTGGTTCCATAAGGAAATATAATTATTATTTCCGATTTTCCACAAGTTAAAGGATTCTAGAATTGATAACTTAATTAAAACGATGATGGATTACTCCAACATTACATCATAGTGCGTTTACTTCTTGTTGTTGCATGGCTAAATGGAAACTTGCTTTGTCTTCCCTTACCATACTTATCTAAATATTTAAGAGAAATACATTTCACTTTCAGACAGCAATTAGACAAAGAAGTAGGATGATAGACGAATAATCTGGTTGTTTTTCAACTGAATCATATATTTTCAGCTTCAGGTGGTAAAAGAACAATGAGGCCTGAAGCAGCCTTCAATCTAAATCTTGCTTAACCCAATATACATTTTAGCAGTTTGGAATATAATGATGGGAATCAAGAACAATTGACACCTGGGGAGTCTGTATTCTTTTTATAGAAGAACTGGAATTAATTAAGTTAAATCCAAATCTCACTTCTGGATATAGAAAATTCGATTTCTTCTCATTCAAAATCACCCATCAGGTCTGAACATTAGGATGATAGCAAACAAGAATAGAACAAACTTTCAAACCCGAAAAGGGGGAAGGAAGAAGAATAAGGAGAACAAGGGTGGCTGTCTCTACTCTAGTCAGATTCAATTTTTCCCAATGTTTCCCTTTTCTAGATTTGTACATTGATTAGAAGTGTTACTGTCACATTGCAAGCTGGCTCTACACTGGCAAAGCTACATAGAATAAAAGGGGAGCTACTGCCCTCCTTCTCTCTCTCTCTCTCTCTCTCTTTAAAAAGGAAAGGGAAATGACAAATGTAGCTACAGATTTTGATCGATTGCTTTAGCCATTGCCTCCCTTGACTTTGTTAGTTAAGAGTTTGCCCCCTTAAATTTATACTCTGGCTTTGCTGCTGCTCATCTAATACCAGTAGTAAAGGACAAGGTAACTATGGAGGATACATTTAAGAACTGGGTCCTCTTATAGCCAGGAACTATTGATGATTTCTTATTCATTGGAGTCTTTAAACGATTTCGAAAGTCTCTTGTGTTGTCATGTAAAGTGTACTTTTGTAATATGAAGACTTGAACCCTTTATCATCATGTTAAATATGTTGTGTTTGCGGAGGATAAGCAAGAAGAATATTTGAAAGGGTTGCACTCCAATGACATAGTCCAGTCATAGATCTAGAGCCTTTAAACATTTGGATATTTGCTGAAGTGGAGCGCTTTTATTTTCTCATGTCAATTGTTGTACAGGTCTTCTAGTTATGTATTTGGTTTAAGTGATTAGTTTTGAATCTATTGGTTCCCCTAAAATGTAGAATTTGAGTTGAAGGCTTAAATTCCATTTCCAACCACCAATTAAGAGTCTAATATTGTAGGCCAACCGCGCAGATTGTGGCAAGGGGTGATCTTTATGTAATCTTATATCGAAGTTTTCAATTAATTTTTGTAATTTGTTTTTTCAATGCAAGTGGAATAAATTTTTTTTAATGTCCTGCCTTTGTGATACTTCTGCAATTCACATATATTTTAGTAACCGAGTAGAATTATTGCTTCAATTATCTGTTTCTTCATTATGTACTTATAGCGAGCTACTTTTTGGCTTTCTTTGAAGTTCACTTGCATTTGCTTTCGGGAATTCACCCCAGAAGCTGGAAGATATGATGTTATCTGGGTTCAGTGCTGTATTGGGCACCTTACGGATGATGACTTTGTTTCTTTTTTCAAGAGAGAAAAGGTAAAAATCAGCATTTCCCTAATATTTTAATGCATAAGTTTTTTTCATAGCATAAAATGTTTCGTGGGAATTATTTCAAGAAAGTCCTATAACCTAGAACATTCATGCTTCATTGTCTTCTTCTTGAGAAAAATTAAATATCAAGTGAAAGTTTGTTTATTAATGCCCAATGCTCCTGCAGCTTCTTATAGTTCCAGTTCTTCTAATTTTTTTCATCTCTTGCAATGTTTAATACGTTAGTAATTGCATTTTCCTTGTGAATCCATTCAGCGTTTTATTTCTTTTCCTTTACCTCTCTTCAGTGGTGGACGAGCTTTGGATAGAAAATTCTATATGCGAATGCCATGAGCGAGAAGGTTGAACTCTGAGAAATAGCACTTCTTCTAAGAAAGCCATTTTGGTGAAATATTATGTGCCCTCAAGAAACTGGCTATTATTCCCCTGTCACTTCTAAGTGATCATCAGGTTGGAGTGATTTATCAAAGGCTAAACAGTCTAATTATGTCCTTATTCTTGCATTTTTAGATTGTAAGAGGTTCCTAATGGGTGTTTCTGGAAAATTTACTGCCATTTGTTTAATTTCAATAATATTGCAGGTTGGCCTCAAACCTGGTGGTTTTTTTGTCCTGAAGGAGAACACTGCACGAACTATGCTTTGCTTCTTGCAAACTACCATTTGTTATGCTTAAGTTTTCATCCATGAAGTGCATTACCTTTGTGAGCATCCAATCAATTGAAAACTAAAAAAAATTAAATATAAATAGTAAAATTCAAAAAAGACCTTCTTGAGATAGCACAAACTGTCTAAGTAGCATTATTCATATATATAAATAATAATAAAAAAAAATATTTCTGAAAAATATTTATCAATTTGAGACGTGTATGTAAATTAGAGAATTACAACAGGATAAAGAAAAAGACGATCATGGAGGAATGGTTGTAAAAGAGACAGAGAAAAGTGGAATAAATTAAAATGCATTGGATATTAATAATACATTGAATTTTTAAATATCATTAATTATTTCATTTATTAAGAAATATTAATAATGCATTGGATATTTTTGTAGAATTAAATATTTGATTAATATCAACTACATATTCATTCAACTAGTAATAATCCTAAGACTTATTACATATTATTATGTTTTTAAAGTCTAATTTATAAAATAACTTATTAAATTAATTTATTTTGTATGCTTATATTGATATTTAATTCTTAATTTATTTGAAAATTACCCTCTCATTTTATTTATATGAAAAAATTTTCTTTTTTTGACATTTTATTTATATAGGAAAAATTTGTAAAACTTTGGGATTAATGTCAGAGTAAAAAATTTAATATGTTTTTATTTTAGTTTATAGATCAAACATTGACTTTAAAAATATTTTAAGAAAGTGACAAATATTATTATAGTTAGATATTTAATGTTCCAAAATTAACTGAATTCTGCATTAAGAAAATGTGAACTTTGAGCTTAATAATTGAGTGTGTACATATAGTAAAATTTATTCATAACTCTAAATCCAAAATGAAAAGGGAAAGTTTCCTCCAAACGACAGTGCTTAAATCAAAATTATTTTGCTCATTTATATTACTTATAGCTGTGTAAATTTATAATTTGATTCTTATAAACAATTTTACCTTATAAATATCGAAAGTATTGCAAACACAAAAAATACAATAGTTAATCCACACCTATAGTAAAAACATAGACATTTTTACATAATAATGTACATATATTAAAAATGTGTTAATTATAAATTAAGAATTAGTGAATATATTGATTAGTAGAGCTCACATTTTTTTTTGAAATTTAAGCAAATAAAACTTCTCATTTAAATAACTGATTCTTTCTCTTATTATTTATCATTTTATTATTGAAATTTAAGAACCACTTATTAAAATTGAAGGACCATTTAATGGTCTTTTTAAGAGCAAATTAGGAAAAAAATTCCACAAAAGACTCTCTCTGTATAAATAGGCAGACGTAGTATTAATACCTTCATTTCATAATTCTTTTTATATTTAAGAAAATAATTTATTCTAAAATACTTGCCATATTTATGATTTTAAAAAATAATATTTTTTTTTTGTGATTACCCTTTAGATGACAAATAATCATTATTTCAATTTAATAACTTTTTTTAGGGAATTAGAATTAAATTAAGACTAATATGTTCATTTTACTCGATAATTTATTGTAACATAGACAAATTCAATGATTTTTTTAAGAGGCGTAAAATTTTAAATGTGACAAAGTATTATGAAACAGAGATAATACTACCTTCATTCCATAATACTTATCACATTTGAAATATCATACTTTTTAAGAAAATCATTAAATTTATCTGAATTACAATAAATTAACTATATTACCCTTCATTTAATATTAATTCTTTAACAAAATCATTAAATTAAGGTAATAATTATTGGTCACAGAGTAAACTTGAAAAAAAATATTTATTACTCTTCAAAACCACAAATGTGACAAATATTTTAGAACGATCTATTTTCTCAAATGTGACAAGTATTATGAAACAGAGATAGCATATAATAATTAACTTCACAAGACGAATTCAATGAGTAAATTGTGCAAATTAATTTAAATTTATGTTTACACTTGATGTCATAAATTTACTTTTTACATGGTTATAATTTTATTTTTAGGAACCATGAATTCAAATATTTTAAATGCAAGAATTTGAGCTATGTTTATGGTGAAAACATTAGTATTATGTTGAATCAAAATATTATTAGCTTAGAAGGGCAAATTGTTATATCAAGTTTCAAAAATTAAATTTGAGATTGCGAGAAATTTATTGAATAATAAACTCAATGTTTGGAAGAAAACTTAATTAGGATCAGTCATATGAATTCTTAATTTCTATTCCACGATCTGTTGATAGCTAAGTCCACATGGCTTTACATCACCTTATCCAGAGAGCGTACATGATATAGTTTTGCTGCTTCAATCACTTTCCTCAGAGCAGTTGGTCCTAAACACTTAAGGACCTGTGACCATAAACCAAATCAAGAATAAGCATACAGACTAAAATTCATTTCACTTGAATTAATTTATATGCCGAAGATTAGAAAATAAAATGTATTAGGACTTTATATCCCTTAACCGTATCCTTAAACACCGAAAAAAATTATGGTTTATCTAAAAGATTTGTGATCCGGTGGGTCACTTTTTCTAAATAATGGGTAAGAGGATGGAAACATGCCACTGAAAGACTACCGTGACAAAGATGGGCTGTCAAGATCGTAGAGGAGACAAGATGGGCAATTGGTCAGATCTAGTATGGATCGTACATGGATGATAATTGGAGTCAGTGGTTCTCCTAGGGAAGATGCGGGTTTGAGCTCCGTCAGTACTGACAGAACGAATTTTTTTCTTTCACAATTGGAAATTGAAGATAAGAAAATAAAATTTATTAGGACTTCATATTGCTTACTGCCATTTGTGTGATATTAGGTAACATCCTTGGCTGATTTTCAAATGGTTGCAACTCATTAGCTAAATGTAAAAAGACAAGAAACTAACCTCATTTGCATCTTTGAAGCAACAGGAGTGATCTTTCTTTGGCCACTGTACAAGCCAACATCTGAAGCAAACAATTGATAAAAAGGACATAACAGTAAATAAAAGTATTTTGAGATCATATACATTGGTGGAGTAGAAAATGAAATATGCATTTTGGCCTCTGAAACTAAAGCACTAAGAAAGAGAGTGCTAGCCTCGTACTAAAGATACTATATATACTGAATTTTGTGTTGGCATGGAATAATTCAGTCATCTAATTTGATGATCGAAACAAACTCCTGTTGTTCCTAGATGTCTTGATATAGAAGCATGAGTGAAAAAGATAATTTAAAACTCTTAATAGGTCCAAGTTTCTGCTACAAGCATCAGAACTTATCAAACATAATTTAAAACTCTTAACCATGAGGTGCTTGTACCTTCCTTTTCCCAGCCGGCGTGCTAATTCTTCAGCCAGGGCTTGCCCAGAAGCATCACCATCAGTTGCCAGAGTAATGCGAGAAACCTGAAAGGTGATAATAAAGCAAAGAGTTAAGAAATGAAAAAAGCTCAAAGGAGCCCTAAATTGCCAACTCAAGTACAGCCCAAAAAGTGGTCACCTTATCCAAGTACTGTTTGCAGTTCCACAGATACTGATATGCTTTATCCTAACTTCACATATCCACACACCGATGAAAAGAGAAACTGGAAATTAGTAAGAAAATTGGATATTACATTTATCCTTTTCTAGGACCCGAAGGTGTGTAAAAGTAAATTTTCATGCTGTATTAAATAGAAACTTGTAAGATACTTTTCTCAGTGCATATACTTGATATTAAAAGCAAGGTAACTCAATGCACCTCAAACAGTAAGAAAGACTTCAAGTCTTATACACACACAGATTCGTATCTGCATGTGAATTGTATATATATATATATATAATTTAATAAAATTCTATAACAAATAATGCTCTAGAAAGAAGTCTCGGTTCATACCTTTTCTAATGATGGTAACTCTTTTTCAGACACGATTTGTGGTGCACCGCTAGGAACGCTTACACAATTAAAGAAGCCAGCTTCCTCCAATGAAAGTTTATCTATTTCCCCTTCAACCTTTGACAGCATAAAAGCAATAAATACTAACTGGGAGGCGGGGGAGGGGGGTGGGGCGAGTGGGGGAGATTAAATAAATGGTTAAAATTGCAAAAAAGATGGCAGCATTTACAATAATAATTTCAGTGGCTTCATTTATGTCATCCAGTCCATACAACCATTTCTCTGTGCCCTTATCCTGAAATTGAATAGAAGATAATATGATTCAAGTTAGAATAAGTTCATTCTGATTTCTAAGACATTAAGGCATGATAATGAAATTTGACTGTCTAATTCAGTCAAGCCTAAAATTAGTCCACCACAAACAGGAATACAGAACAGAATTGATGCTCACGAACCAGAAACCCATCAACTTGAACTATTTCCTGTTTGAATCTCGTTCATAGAGTTTGAAATTTTTTTTGACATATGTACTCAGTTTTTTTGCCCCAGATAGAAGGTTTTAAGGAACTATCCCCACCAGGTGTTGGGAATAGGGTTTGACTTGATTGTTTACGTTATTTTTTTATCCTGATACTATATTTTGAATCAAGTATAGCACAGCAGTGGGGTTGTTAGGAACAGTCCTATCTTGTGTAAAGATCAATTTCAGAGCTGTGCAGGTCAACATTTAAACACGTTTCTCTGTAGCATTTTCCTGTGAATCAGTGAATGAATTATGTAAACATTTCATGTAATTTAGCCTTTCATCCCTTTCCTCTTTTTAAATTTGAAAAAAAAAAAAAACCTTGGGTCTTGTCACATCACTATCATCACATATCAGATTAAAATGCTAGTGTAGGGATAAAACAATTACCTGCCAAAATTTTTTCTCAATGGTCCGGTACTTGCAACCGACAAGCACTCCATTTTTTCTATATGTAAAAGCAATGGCACCCTGTAACCAGTAGTAGCTAGAATCAGAATCCTAGTGTTTAAGTGATTCAGACAAATCATTAAGATGAAAGTGAAACAAATTTGTAAAAGAGCTGTGCTGCAAGGAGTAGATATATTTGTGTACAAGAATTTGATTGAGAATGTAAATTTAAATGCACAATTCAAATAATATAAGCCCAAATAATTCAAACCAGCTCAAACAATATGTAACCTATGAACAATCACTTTTTCATCAGCTTTGGAGAAGAAAGTAGAATATGCTATATTGAGAAATGATTCAGTCCAGAAAATTCAAGCAATTACTTAAGCATCCGCCTAAACCCAGAAGCATAAAATATAAAAGATAACGGTCTGAGTGGGGGCAAACAGATGCTAAGATTAAACAAAAAAAATATACAGAAAAATGTAAGCAACTGGCTTAGCCCAAAAGTTCCCAGGTTACTTGTTCCTTGCTGTAATTGCTTATAAAAATGCTACTTTGATTTTCTATGGCACTAAGTTGGGAAATCTCTTTTACATACTACAGAAAGAGATGCAACCCAATTAGTCCCACAATTCACAAAGCAGGAATGTCTTCATTCTTAATTTTCTGAAATTATCAGCAGTATCATTCATAGGTTTGAGTTATATCTTCAAGCTTATCACATGCCCAAACAACTAAGCCATCAGTAGAGTTTTTTTTTACCTAACAGAAATGTGGTTCCATATGGAAATAGATAATTATTATTTCCAATTTCCCACAAATTAAAGGATTCTAGAATTGATAACTTGATTGAAATGATGATGGATTACTCCAACATTACATCATAGTACGTGTACTTGTTGTTGTTGCATGGCTAAATAGAAACTTGCTTTGTCTTCCCTTATCATAATCATCTAAATATTTCAGAGAAATACATTTCTCTTTCAGACAGCAATTAGGCAAAGAAGTAGGATGATAGATGTATAATCTCGTTTTTCTACTCAATCATATATTTTCAGCTTCAGGTGGTAAAAGAACAATGAGGCCAGAAGCTGCCTTCAATCTAAATCTTGCTTAACCCAACATACATTTTAGGATTTCCGAAATATAATGAGGTTTACCAAAAAGATATGAAAGATTAAAAAGAACACGGGGAGGTCAAAATATGACTGCTTTAAATTAAAAACCTATTTAATTATTTTTGATTTAGATCCACATGTCAAAGTACTTTTCAATTTGAGATTTGAGCGTTCAATGATGAAATAGTGTAAATGTATAAAGTTGGGGCAGCAGACAAGACCATTGGCCCACACTACAGAGAGAATAAAAAGAATCACTAAATTCAAATCAAAAGGAAATCCAATCCAGCAAATGCATACTGCTGATAACATAAAAAAAACTAGATGGCCAACCTGACTACCAGAATTTGATTGAGAGACATGTCATAGTTCTCCCACCCATTCCCTTAAATGAATGATGTAAAATTTTTGTAGTCCTAACAGAATTTAATGAGCAATATCTAAGAATATAATTGCCCAGCATCAGACCATAATTTAGGGTAATTTCACATCTGCACATCGCATTAACTCCAAAGAGCCATCTATATTCACCTTTCGCTTCGCCTTGCAACTTCCAGATACAGATAAGTCAAGCATCCATCATGATTTATGACAGAGATTTACCTAATAGTTGCATGCTAAAGTACATTTTACGCAATAAAATGGTGCACGACCTGATCACCAGCTATCTGCATAACAGAATTTCTCCGGAGGGTTTCTTCAGATATCATTCTATCAGCAAAGTATGCAATTAGCTGAAAAAGAAAACAAAGTATTGTCAACATCAATAATATTGCAGCAGTTTACTTAAGAATTCATTAAAAAAAAAATTGAAAAGGAATAGGGTGAGCAGTTGTGATTTTCTGTATCTTAATTTTGGCAATTCATTTTTTTAACTATGGCTATTCCCAAACTTCATTTTGCTAAGCGGAATATGTGGCAATGCAACAAATGTCAAGTTTTTACTTAAATGCATTCTAGCGATCTACCAACAAGTACATCTACCAACAAGTACAGGCATGGCCAATCAGATTGTTGCACTCGCAACCTTTTAAGCAGATGACTAATAAATGCATCCTGAGGACCTTTTAACTTAACTGTAAGCATGAAAATATTTAAAAGAAAAAAAAAGGATGCAACTAGTTCAATTAATCTACTACCTATAATAATCCAAGTGAAAGGAAAAAAACAAAGGCAATCTCAATACCTTCTCACCCAGTGGTTCTATTACTATACCCTCAATTGTTGTTTGCCAAGAGGGCCTGACTTTGAAAATTTTGTTCATTCCTTCATTTGTCATACTGCTATCAGCAAAGGCCTATAACCAAAAAGTTACAGATGGCCTGAGGTTTATTAATTTTCTGATTTTTCTAAAGCCTAAACGGATCATAATAAACACATGCATTGCATCACCTGTCCAGCCCATCCACAGGAAGTATGATAACACCGCCACATTGCAAAATCCCTACAGACATCCCATCACAAACTTCAAAAATGGTCCAATAATCAACCAAAAGAAAAAATAACTAAATGAAACTGCAGCCTGCAGGAGAAACACTAGCACAAACAGCTTACGCATCTTGGATGATATGCAGAGACAAACTCCTCTCCATTGATTGCCAACCTTTGCACTACATCACCAAAAACGTAGAATGCATCAAACAAATACTCAAAAACACTTCAATATGGGATCAATTACTAATGAATTTTCATTTTTCAATAATACCCAATACCTATATGCCAAAATTTTGCAGTAAAAGCAAAACGCATCACCTTGAGAGCTTAGGGTAATAGTCTCCTAGCGATATGCAGAAATGAGTTACCTTTGGACAGAATAAAAGACTAAAATTTCCAGGTATGCAAGAATCATCACATTTAATCCCAAGAAGCTCCATTTTCTGCATCAAGGTCCTAACTTTTTCCTCTTCTAACTCCTTTCTATAAGCTTCATTCAACAAGAATAAAAAAACTCTATCAAAGTCAAGCAGAAAGATGCTAGTGCTGAACAAATAAAGGGAAAGTGAAAGAGAAAGGTTGAGTGCCTGATTGAAGAATTTGGAGCTTGGGGGTGGCGTAGTTAGTGAGAAGACGAAATCCTCCTCTGTGCACTGTTGGTGCCTGCCAACTGTTGCTAGCTAGAAAGCGTTCCAGAAAGAGATTGTAGCGATTCATGAGAGAAATTGGCATTCTTTCCTTTTTGATTGTTTCAGTTTACGATAACGACTCTGTTCTCTATCCATTCAAAAGAAAATACATACAGTAATAGAAAACGAAAAAAATAGTCCAAAAGACAAAAAAGCCCTTAAAACCCTCGCAGCCCGCTGGACGCCTCCTTCACTCTAAGGGCAATGGCGTTCTGTTGAGATAGTCCACCAGCAAAATAACTATTGAGGAATGAAATGATGCTTCGTTTTGCTCATTGCAATCCTCAAACCCATCTTCGGAAGCTCATATTTTTGCCATCTAGCATCAATCTTTTACATATGGGCTCCAAATTCGTCCTCAAACCTGCAACTCTCCCTTCACTTTCTCCACCTCCTCCTTTTTCTTCAACTAGAAACCCGTATCACACTTTCAAGCGTCTCTTACCAGTAGTTTGTTCAAAACCCATATCTAAAACCCCTCCTTATAAAGCTAATGGCTTTACTTCCCAGGCAATTGTTCCAAGTCCAGGTTTTTTTTCCCTTTCATTCTTATGTTTATGAATGTTTTTATGTATCTCGGTCTTTTTTCGGTTTGTATTTTTCTTTAAAGGCCAGAAGGAAAAAAGGGTATGTGGGTTTTTCTTAATCTAGGGATATGATTATTTGCTTGAGTGAACTGATAAATGCATATTTGCAGACTTGGAGCTCGTTTGGTTTAATGAGAATTCTTCTTGAATGCCATATTCTTAATTCTGTGAATTGGTCACGCTTCAACTAAATTGTACCAAAACTAATATAATTTGCAAATGAACTCTAAATTTTAAAAGAGTAGAAGCTACTAAAGTTAATGAATTCAAAGTACGAAAAACCGAAGTTGCATCTTTAAAATGAATTCTTTCGCTAATCCCGACAGAAAATTCATTTGCAAATGAGATGAATTCAATGTGATTTATACCAAAGACTACGTTAAACTTTGGAATTTTCTTTTATTCAATTTTCAGTATACGGAGACGAGGAGGATCTACGGACGTTGAATTTGAAGCTTCTAAAGGGAAAATTGGAAGAGTTGGGAATTGAAATGGATAATTTTGTTCCAGGACAACATAATCATTTACTATGTCCAAGGGTAAGCTTATATATAATTGAAAGGATTTAACGTTCACAATTTTTTCTGGTATTATATAAGAAGATAAGGTTAGTCTTTAACATTATAAAATTTTATTTCTGTTTTTTCTTTGAGAAATGAAGCCTGAGAAAAGTGTTGGGAAAATTTGGATAACGTTTTCTGTGTTAATGTAAGCAGCAAAGCAGATTGCATTGACTAAAATTTGCAAAAATCTCAGTTCATAAAACGCTGCTAGGCATTCATTTTCTTGACTTTGGTTCCTAATGTTAATTTTTTATTTATATATGGTATTGTTCTTTGTTAGTGCTATGGTGGTGACTCAAGAGAGAAAACTTTGGCTCTTTTTATCAATCCAGATGGGTATGCTCCTGTAGTTTGTCCCTATCAATTTATCTTTTTATTTCTTAACAGATTGACAACTTTGATCTTCTTTGATATAAAGGAGTGGTGCATACTGGAATTGCTTTCGAGGTAAATGTGGGTGGAACGGTGGAACAAGGGTAAGATGGATTGCTCACCTGATATGTGAAACAAAGTTTTTATTTAAAAGTTTCAGGTGTTCCCTTAACACTACTCGTCTGGTTTCAGCCTTATGCAATTCCGGGCAGCAACTTCACATTTGTAAATCCAATCCGAGAAAACAAAGTTAAGAAGAATAAAGAAATCACTGAGAAGAGTCTGGAATTGGAACCACTTTGTGATGAGGTTATTGATTTCTTTTCTCCCTCTCCTTGCCCCATTTCTATTGAAATTGTTGCCAAGTTAGATGATACCTAACATGTGTATACACTTCATATTAACTATTGTGTTTCCAGCCTCTATGTTTTGACGTTATCTGTAGCCATATTGGTGTATTTAGGTCTGTTCTTAATGTGTAATCTGCCATGGTGGTTTGTATTGTGGAGGTTATTTGAAGGGCCAATTACATTCCATATTGTGAATATTTTTACAGATATCGATACTGCAATTCTTTGTAAGGCCTCTTCTAAAGTGTTTGTGACTTGTGAACCCTCTGACTGCATTTATTTTGTAGACTCCAAGGCCTGTTGGCTTCAGTGTGTTTGGAAGGCATTTGCTATTTGTTATTTGTGAAGGCTTGTTTGCATCATTGACCAGTTAATGTGAGAATTTTGGAGGAGGGAATCAATTCCATCGCATCTCTAAACTTTTTGGGGTTAGATCATCACAAGAGGGATGTATTGGATGTCACTGTTTAATAGTTTTCTGAATCATATACCCAGAAATGGTTGTGCAGACTGGGTGCTGGGACGAATTGTCCATTTTCCGAATCATAAAGCAATCTCATATTCCTATAGCGAATTGTCCATTTTCCAAAAATGTTTCCTGGTCTTAAGTCTGAACATGTAGAATTGTTATTTAAGCATGTAATTTGAATCATTATATTTTTAAAGATAAAGAATTACGATTTTTTTTTCTCTAATACAGTGATTTTATGTCTTTTTTAGTGGGATGGAATATTTAATGTGATTTAATTAGTAAGAAGCAAAGATCAGATTCAATCTTCTTTAAAATGATCTCTGACTGGAGAAGTATTTTCCCTTTCTAGACATTTGAGGGTTATTTTAAAACTATTTTCTTATTCTTGTTACAGTTGGGGAAAGATTTACTATGTAAAAGTTAATTGCCTAATGTCCAATTTTTTTTTGGTTTGTTTCTCAATGGAGACTTTGAATTTTTCTGTATTCAATTTACATAAATTACTGATACAATACTGTTTCTCATCTAAATTAGTGTTTAGAGTATGCCTAAATATTTGCACGAACACCCAGCTGTCTTGAATGCTTTTTTCGATCCTTTCAACTTTGCATTCAAATTGGTACTTAGGGCTGCAAACAAACTGAGCTGAGCAATTTTCTCACCAGTTTATGCTTACTTCAGTTATTCCAAAAGAAGGCTTCAAGTTGGCTTCGCTTCTCTTTTTTTTTTTTTTTAGGATGATGAGTGCCTCTCCACTTTGTTATACTGATTTGCACATATCTATTTCTGCACATTCATATGCTAATATCATTCTGTTTGGGCTTGTTTCAGCTTCTTTGTTACTTTGCTGAGCGATTAATAACAGAAAAGACACTGCAGAGAAATCATGTTATGCAAAGGAGCTATGGTAATCAGGTGTGTGGAATCATATAAGAACTAGGGTTACAGTTGTTTGAAAAGTCAAGAACATTGTGATGAAGGGAGAAAAATGAAGAGTGAAATGCTTTGCTTGTTGTCTATTTATACTTCTGTCTGAAGGGGTTCTGCCCCTTGGTGTTGTAACAAAAAGGTTGGTGGTGGGACTGGTGGTTGATTTCTTTTGCCTATATGGAGTGGTGACTTTTTGATGATCTATACTTGTGGCAGCTAGCAGATATCATATTTCAGCCATTTCAATCCAATTTGCAATAGTTCTGAATTGTCTAGTAGTTTTTGATGGTTCAATGCAGATTTGTATAGCATTTACTTATTGGCGAAATGGAGTGCTCACCAGCTGCAAGTATCGAGATTCTACCAAGAGATTTTGGCAGGTACTTGTTATGTGCTATGATTGTGTGAAAAAAAATGCCAAGGATTTTATTCTCGTTCTTTCATTTATAGTTTTGAGCAACCATAATAAGTGTCCATAACCCCTCAGGTTGAACCTCGCGGCCACAGGTGGAATTCTTCTAGGAAATCGTCTCTCTTGGAACATGTTGTGGTTGTTTGACATATGCCTAGCATTTGAGAAATGCCCTTGAAAAAGGCCATATGTTTCAAATGGTCAAAATTATGGCCATATTTGTCATTTCAAAGGAAATTACCACACTGGAAAAGTTCTGAAGTTATGGCCATTTTCCTCATTAGCCAAATATAAAAATCTAGAATAATTAAACTACTTATAGATCCCTAAGAGAAGCATCAGTCACATCATGATTTGGAAAAGAGCTTGCCGTTGAGGAGGCATATAGATTGTATTAATATGTACATAAATGAAGCACATATAAAATGGAAAAAAAATATCAAATCAGAATTTCTCTTGGTGTCCCTAACTGATTACTACAGATTTTTTCCGAGTAAGAATTTCGGGACGATTCAGATAGAAAGATCTGAATGATTATCTAATATAGAATGTCTAAGAGAAAAAAAAGCAGATAATACTTGGAGCACTACCAGTATAGAAGGAGAAGAAGAGAAAGGGGAGAGGGAGAGAGAGAGAGAAAGGGAAAGAAAAGAGCAGTCACCTATCCTTGCCAATCAATATTTGGAATTCCATTATTAATAAATCCAAGAAAATTACTAGGTTGCTTATAAACTTAGATAACTATTCTTACTCGTAGTATTAGGAAATCCCAGAATAAGAAAATCTTAACCAATACTAGATGGGATAGGAAGCAAACAACTTGTAAGATATTTCTGATAATAATAGAAATTCCTAATAGCACTATCACCCTAAATCTCATGGAAAAATCAGAGTTTCATAATTGACAATTCAATAAAAAAAAAAATTCCTAATTTGTTTTTCCTTGGTCGTACCATGCTTCCCTGGTTATAGAGAAAACTTGACCTGAGTTCTGAAATGCAGAAGAATAAAGCATCAGAGTCGCAGAATATGTAGCTCTTTCTTCTTGGATGGCAGCAACAAAACTGAAACTGTGCAATCCACTCTTTCCTTAACATCACCAAGTTTATCGGCTGATACATCAATAAGAACTTGCAATGTTGATGTGCTCTTGGACTCATCATTTGCAATCTCAGTTGTCTTGGCCTGGTTCCTTCATCTTCTTTATTTAGAATAGTTTGGTCAAATTTTTTTTCTCCATTCTCATCCTCTTCAGTTAAGCATCACACGTCTTTGACGTCTAATAATCGGAACTTTTGGTTCTTCGAACTGTTTTTCTTGTTCTTATAACATTCTGGCCCTGAATCATCTCGAGCGCCATGTTCATCGATTGGACTAGAGTAATCTTCAGTGATGCTTTCGTCTCCTTCGAAGTCTCCTCAGTTGCCTTTGCCTTTGATTTGGATTGGCTTATATGCTGTTGCCCTCTATTTTCTTGAGGCTAAATATTTGAGCATCAGAAACCATATAATTGGAACCAAACTGTTGCTGAACAAAAGAAGTTTGTCAATGAGCTTGTTCAAACACACATTGTATTCTCCATTTTTCAAGCTGTTCCTCTTTGACTTGTAATGATGGAGTGTTAAAAATTCCGGTTGTCAAACTAAGAAAATGCTAAATTAATATTAAATAGGATGGGATGCAAATGAATTTTAAAATACTCTTAATGATAATGAAAATCCCTAAATAATGCTATAATCCTAAATTCCTAATGGGAAATTTAAAAGGAAAACATCTGCTTGTCGTTTTTAAGAATAAAATCAAGATAATCCCTGAATTTGGTTTACCTTCATTGGACAACTTTTGACTATCTTGATCCCTTGCAAGTTTTGATGGGAGATTTGGGTGTGGAAATTGTTTAATGGCTTTCTCTTCTTCCTTTTCCAATTGGTTAATTTCAGAATCACCATGAACGTGCTTATAGATTCTTCATGTTCTTTCTTAAAATTACTTAAGCTTCTAGATGAATGCTTGATAGTTCCACTGCTCTGTATTTTACTTTTTTCAAAATGAGAACAAATTTCTTCGGAGTGATAACAAAAACTTTAGCAATTGGCATTCCCTTCATTCTAGATAGGAAGAATTTTATGCTTAATTTGATGAATTCAAGAAAATTGAACTTTACATTTTAACCTTTCTGGTTTTTTTCAGGAAAAGGATACCGAAAAAATATTTTATGGGCTGGATGATATCAAGGGAACTGATGAAATCATCATTGTATGTCTTCTTTTCCATTGATGGGAAAGTCTTCTCACCTATTAGCATGACAACTTAATTTGAGAAGTGAGACTTTATATTTAATTTCTGGAAATAGGTTGAAGGCGAAATGGACAAGCTTGCAATGGAGGAAGCTGGATTTCTTAATTGTGTGAGTGTTCCTGATGGTGCGCCTCCATCAATTTCCTCCAAGGACGTGCCACCTGAAGACAAGGTCTGACACCTAATAATTGTTGTTTTTGTTGTTATAACTGAATCTTGATCCTTTCTATCTCCTTATTTATAGTTTATGATCTCTGGTTACTATAATTTTTTTACAATATTTGTCAATATAAATTGTTGACTCAATTTTCAATTTACTAATTTAGGATTTATTTGACAACAACAACTAAGCCTTAATCTTAAACTAGTTGGAGTTGATTTTATGAATTTACATCCATTTTGCTCTATTCATTTCTAAATCTGCAATAATACCGAGAAATAGGTATCTTGTCACTTCTTTCCTCCATGTGGTTTTAGATTTATCTCTTTCTAGTATTGTACTTACAAACTAAAGCACTTGGAGGTCCACTTAAGATTTGATCAAACCATCTTAGAGATCCTTCTCTCATTTTATCTTCCCATGTGTGCCACTTGCAGTTTTTGTTGGATGTGATCATTTCTATTTTTGTATGATCACATGTTCATCTTAACAACTTCATTTCTACAACTTGTATTTCGACAAACAACAAAAATAAATTGCTATTTAAAGGATAAGAAGGGATTCCCAACCGGTGCAAGGAAAAGAAATATGTCTACAAGACCCAAAAGAAAAAAATGGTTAACTTTGCGTCATCTTGCATTTTAAAACAACTATGCTTATGCATGACACACAATAATCCTGCATTTATCTGATATTTAAAAAGTAAATATATAGAAGTTTTGTTGTGGATCTATGTAGTCTTGATTTGTTTTTTGGAACTCCTTATAAAGTGTTGGGATCAATTCTAGCTGGTCTATCCAATGGGGGAGTAGTGTTTGTAGGTTGTTATTTGTCTATGACTGCTCAAAGTCTACAGAAATAGAAATTGAGTTGTGTTTACTTGCTTAACTATGGAGATGAAGTTATTTCTAGAGCAGTGTTAAGTTTATTTCTGGAATAGTGGATCGAAAAATTGGGAATACAGATTTCATCTTCAGAGGTCAACTTGTAAGTGTCTATAATATTTTGTTGCTTTGTGCTTAGATTGTGGCATCCTTAGGGTGTTGCATTGTTAAACTAGCTAGCATGCTTTCACTTTTATAATAGTCCCCTTGTTGTTTCAGTGATGATAGTGTCCATTGCTTCTTATATTGGAAACCTGGAATTAATTTATCTTATTCATGTTTGTGAAGCTAGGACACAAAATATCAATATCTGTGGAATTGCAAAGAGTACTTGAAGAAGGTTAGTATAAATAAAGTGCTTTGAATGTAACTTATCATTATGAAAGGCATTAAATTTTAAATATGACGTTAACGTTTATTAGGCTTCTCGCATAATACTTGCCACTGATGGAGATCAACCTGGTAAAGCTTTAGCTGAGGAGATTGCTCGTCGTGTTGGAAGAGAAAGGTTTGTCATTCTCTGTGTGATGTTGCTGTTAAGCTTTGTCATATAGGACAACAATCTATAGGCTGTGTGATATTGCTGTTAAGGTTTGTCATATGAGACAAAAATTATAGGGTGTGTTTGGCATTGCTATTGGGAAAAACACTTTATTACAAATGTTGATTAGATGTCAGTAAAATTTTTTAATTTCACATTTTTGTCATAAAAGTTTCTAAAAAAGGTAAATAACACTTTAAATTGCCTTGCCCAACAATATCTAAAATAGTATTTCTCCCTAGAAGTAGTTTCAACTTTAATGCCAAGCAAAGTCATGCCGGTTGTTAAGAGTATTCATTTGTTTTCTCTGGGGTTGCAGATGCTGGAGAGTTAATTGGCCCAGGAAAAATAAAGACGAATATTTCAAAGATGCAAATGAGGTTTGATACAAATGACTTATTTCTGTACATATGATTCAAAAGAATTTGAAAGATGACGGCCATTCATTCATGAGACATCTTCAACAAATTGGAAAGTGTATCTATATGCTATATGCTTCTTTTCTCCTCCACTCTGGACATTTTGTTCATAAACATTATTTATTATGCATCATACAGTGTGATAAGTTGCATCCATTTTTTCTGTTATTTTTGCATGTTGTAGTCCTTTTTTTGATGGGATTCCTAAAAGAATGATAGTCAAAAGATTACTGAAGTTGCTTTTTTAGTCCTTTTTCTGGAAGTTAAGTTATATGATTTATCAAATTTGCTCAGGTTCTCATGTTTCTGGGTCCTACTGCACTCAGAGATGTTATTGAGAATGCAGAGTTATACCCTATTCGTGGATTGTTCAGCTTCAGGGATTTCTTTGGTGAAATTGATGCATATTATCATCGGGCTCTTGGGTATGAAATGGGTGCCTCTACTGGGTGGAAGGCTCTAAATGGGTTATATAAAGTAAGCATAATTGCTTTCACCTGAGCTTTCATTTCTTTTCTTTTTGAACCTGTTTTCTTCTTTTGTAATGAAGCATGATTATTTACGTTATCTTGTATGTAATGTTGTCGGATCAAAGTGTTCAAATTGTTTGACTGGATGCACTATTAAGTGGCCAAAAATGTCAAACAATTTTTATATGATTGATATCCTTACTAACTTTAACAACAACAACAACTAAGCCTTAGTCCCAAACTAGTTGGGGTCGGCTATATGAATCCTTCATTTTCAATATCCGTCTTGATCAAATAACAATGCAAATCAAAGTATATGTCAAAGAAAATTTTGAAATACTTTTGTATAAAAATAAATTTTGAAGAGGAATTTGAAAATCATTTGATACATTAGTAAATAGAACAATGCATAAAACAAGCAATAATAACTAAATATGGTCTGCTATATGAATCTTCTCTCCTTTTTGTTTGAGTTAAGCTATGTCCTCATTAATATTCAAAGATTGTAGATCTTTGCGACAACTTCCCTCCGAGTGGTCTTAGGTTGGCCTTTTCCCTTCTTAGCACCCTCCACTACTAAAGTATCCTCTTTATGAGTAGGGGCATGTGGGATCTACATAGTACATGACCGTATCATCTCATATGTCTTTCTCTCATTTTGTCTCAACTTCTGCTACTTGCACCTTTCATCTAATATGACTATTCTTAATCTTGTCCAACGTTGTGTGACCATACATCCATCTCAACATTCGCATTTCGGCAACATTCATCTTGTGAATATGTTTGATATTCGGTGCCCAACCTTTACTCCTGTGAAAGAGAGAAGAAGAAAAGTTTGAAATAAGCAATTGGCTTGATAATTTTCTCATATACGATTTAGGGTATATATAGTACAAAGAAATAATTCTAGAAAAGGAAAACAATCTCCTAAGTATCTCCTAGTGGTCGAGTATCATCCTAATATATGCAAAATATATTCCAATAATTACAAGATTTTAACGCTCCCCCTCAAGCTGGAGCGTACATGTCATATGCTCCTAGCTTATTAGAAATGTATTCAATACAGGGACCTCTAAGAGACTTTGTAGGGATATCCATTAATTGATCGTTAGAAATACATCCTAATTCAATCTTCTGTCTGATGAAGTGGTAATCTATCTCTATATGTTTTGTCTTTTCGTGAAACACTGGATTAGAGGCAATATGAAGTGTTGCTTGATTATCATAGATTAATTTCATCTGTTTAATTTCTTCATATTTCAATTCTTGAAGGAGTTGTTTTAGCCAAATAAGTTCACACGTAGCCAGTGTCATGGATCGGTATTCTGCTTCTGCACTTGATCTAGCTACAACAGTTTGCTTTTTACTCTTCCAAGATATCAAATTTCCTTCAATTGGAACACAATAACCTGAAGTGGAATGTCGATCAGAGGGAGAACCTGCCCAGTCTGCATCAGAGTATCCAACAATTTGTGAGTGATCCCTATCTTTGTACAAGCAGCCTTGGCTATGAGTTCTCTTGATATACCTAAGAATACGAATCACTGCATCCCAGTGGCTATCAGATGGAGATAGAAGAAATTGGCTAACCACGCTTATTACAAACGATATGTCAGGTTATGTGATTGTGAGATAGTTTAGCTTACCTACCAATTTGCGATATCTACCAGATCTTCTGATGGCTCCCCCTATCCAGAAATAGGTCTAACATTTGGGTCTATAAGAGTATCCACATGTTTGCAATCTAGCATGCCAGTTTCTTCTAGCACACCTAGAACATATTTCCTTTGTGAGATGCAGATACCTGTCTTAGTGGAGATGGGATTGCGTTTTTGAGCACCTCTAATGTTGATTCTTTCAGCCTTTCTGACAAGTTCTCCCAGAACTGGCTATAGATGGGGAAGATCCATTCATTGCTGTGGAATTGGATACCAGTTTCGACCCTTCGCTTGTTGGCATCAAAGGGGATCATATAGTTGTTGATGGACTCCGCTCCCTTTTTCAGTGAAGGATGAGTTTTGCCTGTGTTCACATCTTCTCCATATCTCAATCCTTAAGAAATACTAAACATTGCCTTAATCTTTAGTCTTAAAATGGCTAAACAAATATTGTTTGAGTTGAGAAATCCCTTTATGATCATTACTTATTCTCACTATGTCATCAACATAGACTATTAGGTAGATACACATGCTATGATCTCCATGTTGGTAAAATACTGAATGATTAGCTTCACTTCGGGTCATCCCAAATTGTTTCACAACATTGAATCTTCCAAACCATGCCCTAGGAGATTACTTTAAACCATACAGAGATTGACATAAATAACAAACTAAGCCAAACTTCCCCCGAGCAACAAAACCCGGTTGTTGCCCCATGTAGACTTCCTCAGCCAACTCCCCATTTAAAAAAGCATTCTTGATGTCAAGCTGATGAAGGGACCAATGATTGATAGCTGCCACAGATATGAGAAGATCGACAGATGCAATCTTAGCCACAGGTGAAAAGGTGTCATTATAATCAAGGCCATAGATCTGAGTGTATCTCTTAGCAACAACATGAGCTTTGAGACAATCAATTTTGCCATCTGGACCGACCTTGACAATATAAATCCAATGACAACCAACAGTAGTTTTGTCGGTAGGTAAACATGTTCCCAAGTACTAGTAGAATGAAGTGCAATCATCTCTTCCACTTTAGCCTGACACCATCTTGAATGTGAAAATGCTTCACTCACAGTCTTAGGTATAGGGATATTAGACAATGAGGAAACAAAAACATAATATGAAGGAGATAAGCAATGATAGATTAAAAAATTGTAAATGGGGTGTGGATTCTGTGTGGAACGAATACCTTCTTGAAGGGCAATAGAAAGTGGAGCTTCCTTTGCTAATGGCATGACCGGTATAGGAGGTGATACTGGCGTAGGACATGAGTCACCGAGTAATATACCTGCATCACGAAGAAAGTTAGTAGGAGGGTTGATCTGCAAAGGTCAATGTGAATAGATTTGGAGAGGATGAGTAGTGGCTGAAACAGGAAGAGGAAGAATTGGGACAAGAAGAGTCCAAGAAATAGAATCCTCGTTGATCGTGTTTTGTGAAAAATATGGAGAGGTCTTGAAAAAGGTTACATTAGCAGAGACAAAGTATTTATAAATGACTAGATCATAACATTTGTAGCCTTTTCTGGAGACGAAAATACCTAAGAAAATACACTTAACTGATTTTGGTTGAAGTTTGTCTTTTCCTGGAGTATGATCATAAACAAAACAGGTACAACCAAAAACACAGAGGGGAACACTATGATGATCTTGATTTGGAAAAACAATAGAATGAGGACTGATCTTTCAAAACAAAAGAAGGCATTCGATTAATGAGAAAACAGGCGGTAAGAGTAGCATCCTCCAATAAATGAAGTGGAATATTATTATTAGTAAGTAGAGTACGGGCTGTTTCAATGAGGTGCCGATTTTTTCGTTCGGCAACTCCATTTTGTTGAGGAGTATGAGCACAAGCTGATTGATGAATTATTCCCTGAGAAAACATAAATTGATTAAAAGGGAGAGAAAAAAATACTCTGGCATTATCACTACGTGATATTTTAATGAAAACTCCAAATTGATTACAAATTTCAACACAGAAAGTTTGAAAAATAGAAAATAATTTCGAACGATTTTTCGTAAGAAATAGCCAAGTACATCAAGAATAGTAATCAATAAAAGTAACAAAGTAATTAAAATCTAATGTTGCACTAACACAAATCGGACCTCATATGTCTGAATGAACAACATCAAACATAGATGCGGCTCTATTATTGACACGTTTGGGAAAAGAGACACGAGTTTGTTTCCCAAATTGACATGACTCACACTCAAGAGAAGACAATTTAGAAAGACTGAGAACTAATTGTTTAAGCTTGATGAGATTGGGATATTCGAGTGAAGGAGTTCAGCGGAAGCAATGGAAGTAAGTGTAACTGTAGTTTTTTGTGAGGAGAGGTAGTACAATCCTTGTGACTCATATCCTACCCCAATCATCTTCCTCGTACGTTAGTGCTGTATAAAAACATAGTCGGCTACAAAGGACACAATACAATTAAGTTGTTTTGTCAATTTGCTAATGGGGATAAAGTTATATGGACATTCAGGAGTAAATAATATTGGGGTTAAAGTAACTGAGGGAAAATGTTGTACTTCCCCAATTCCTTCAATCACAGTTTGAGAACCATTAGCTAAAGTGACAGTAGATGTGTTTGAAGGAATAGAGAGAATAGAATAAAGAGTTCCATTACTAGAGATGTTATCAAAAGCACCAGAATCAAGCACCCAAGGATCAGTGACAGTGGATTTGGTTAGACAAGCAATTGAATTATCAGATTGAGAGAAGGTAGATGACTGTTGTTTAGCTTGTTGTTTGGCTTCTTGAAATTGTAATACTCACTATAGAATGTCCCAGTTAAGGTAATAGCACCAAATGCTTAATCTGGTAATGGCAGAAGTCTAGCTCCATTACTCTAAGCCAAATGTGCAACAGATTCGCCAGTATTGAAACACTGATTCTGTGATGGTTTACCATGCAATTTCCAACAACTTTCCCGAGTATGACTTGGCTTGTCACAATGAGTATAGTGTTTAGATTTGTTACCTTACCACTTTCGACTACTATTTTGTACCGCGAATACTGATGCTTCAATATTCAATGCTGAAACTGGAGTCACAGAGATGCGAAGGAGACGAGCAGAGATATTCTCCAAGGTGGAAATTGCAGAACCTGTCAGCATTTGGTCTCGAATTGAGCTAAGATCAGGTCAAAGACCAATGAGTGCCAAAACCATGAAGAATTTATTCCACTGTTGTTTTTGTGTAGCAGTACTTTCTGAGAAAGGCATAATAGAATTAAATTCATCAAGTATTGTCTCAACTTGTCCAAGATAACTAGCCATATCCTGTTGATTTTGTTGCAAATTAACAATATTAAAGACCACTTTGTATATTCGCTGTAAATCATTGGTATGTAATGTCTTGGCTTTGGTCTGGGCCTTACCACAGGTTTTGGTAGATTAAAATAAGGGAAGCAGTTTAGGCTCAAGAGAATGCCACAACAAACTACACAACTGTGCATCAATTTTAAACCATGTTGCCTTCTTATTAATCTAGAAGTTCTTCTCAGATACAAGGAAATGATCTAGTTCTAAAGCCAAAGATCGTAGTTCTCATCTTTTTCTAAATATCAATAGCTTTTTCTAAAGACCAAAAAACATAATTGCTACTGTCCAGAAGCTTCATAGTAGTAATAAGCAAAGGAATTAGGGAAGAGTGGTAGTCATATTTTTGAGTCAGGGAGAAAGTTCTGAACCTGGCAGTGGATAAAAAGAGGGCTGAGTACCTTAGGCTTGAAAAGAGAGAGGGACAGTGAAGAGGGTGACTGGAAAAGGGGTGGCCGAACTCGGGCAAACCGGTCGAAGGTGGCTGTTGAAGAAGAGGTCGCTGGAATTGGGCTCAGGGGCCAGTGCATGGGTCGGAGTCAGGAAGCTTGCGGTGGTGCGTGATGGTCAATGATGAAGTTCTTGGCGAGGGAATTGTGTCCTGGTCACCGGAAGCTGAGGAGTTGATCTTTGATGGTTGTGAGATCCAACTCTTGCTAGATATATGTGAGTTCAAATCGACAGTAGGTGTTTGCCGTAATAGGTCTGAAACAGTAACAAGAAAATTTTGCAGAAATAGGGATAGGAAGAGAGAAAAAAAAACCAGGCTGTTATGGGCTCTAATAGCATGTGAAAGAGAGAAGAAGAAAAGTTTGAAACAAACAATTGGCTTGATTATTTTCTCATATACGGTTTAGAATATATATAGTACAAAGAAATAATTCTAGAAAAGGAAAACAATCTCTTAAATATCTCTTAATTATGGCTGAGTATCATCCTAATATATGCACAATATATTCCATTAATTACAAAATTCTAACAACTCCCATATAAAATTGCCGGTGTCACCGTTGTCCTGTAAAACTTCTCACCTTGTTAGATGTCTTCCCATCGAATAGTACTCTTGTAGCACTCCTCCATTTCATCCATCTTACTTGAATTCTGTGAGAAATATCATTATTTATGATACCCTCTTTACGGAACATAGAGCCTAGATACCCTTACTAAATTCATAAATTCTAAATTTTATTTGAGCATTAGATTGAGAATATTATCCCTAAACCATAGTAAAAATACCAAATAGATATATGTCATTATCAAATGTATTAATGCGTAATGTTTAGCCTTTTCATACTAATGTTGTATAACGATGTCCGCTCATTCTCTCTCCCCTTCTCATCCATTGCGTCAAGATATAGTTTTTGTGAGTTACAATATGATTGTCAATGGATATCTCGGAGTTCATATAATGGAACATTATCCCAAGCAGTTGGTTAATAGATTTTTGTCATGGTGCTGAGAAATAAAATTGTTGGATTAAAAATACATAAACTTTTGAAATATATCACTTTTATGCAATGACTTAAGGGCTTGATTCATTGCTAAAATGGTGACCTTTTCTATTTTCTTGGTAATGCATTTGCAATAGACCAATATATAAAATAAATTTTATTTTTTTCTTGCAGATTGTGGTGTTGCATTAATTTGTGTTGATTAGGAAACAAAAGAAGTCATGAACTTAACGTCATTTTTTCATTTTCGTCCAATGCTTTTGATTGTTGGAATAAACAACACATAATTATCAATTTCATTGCATATATTGTGTGTTTATTTGCAGTCAGTTATAAATTAAATATTATTGCAATTTATTTGTCTTTTTTATTTTTCGCTTTTCTTTTTGTTCTTCATTTTAGAACAATAGTTATAATATGACTCTTAAAATTTATTCTATTTAAACCAATTAGTTTTAGAAACTAAATTGCTGATGGATGTGATAGATTTTTTTGGCTGAAATATTTGAAGAAAAGCTATTAATGGAAAAAAAAAGGGATTGATGACAAAAGAAAAGCAGTCTGCGACCAAACTTAACGTGAACTTCTGTGAATTCGTTTGGTTGTGTCTGTGACCGAACTTTATATGAACTTTGTGCTGCGAATTCATTTTTGCTACTTTGGTGGTTGTCATTTTGTGGTTACTAGAACCGTTATAAAATGACTGGACAATGGTTTGAAACACCAAAAAAAATATTTATCCATGGTCTAGGGGATTGAAGTATCATTGCATTCTGAATTATGATATCTGAAGGCATAGTTTCTACCACATAATTTCATGTTGAAACCTTGGAACAATAATTACCTATCTCAAATTAAATGCTAAAAGAGAAGGGGAACCTTGATGCAGTAGTAGATTTTTTGCTGTGTCACCTGGAGGCCATGGGTTCGAGTTGTGGAAATAACCTCCTGTGAAAAATGTAAGGTAAGGCTATGTACGAAGTGGTCTGACCCTTCCCTGAACCCGAGCATGGTTGAAGCTTCATACACCAGGCTGCCCTTTAAATTAAATGTTAAAAAAGGAGAAAATAATTAAAGGATGATGCCTTCATTTCTTCTTCAAAAGTTCATAAATGTGGATTTACGAAGGTTATATTCCATGCAATCAATGTTTGGGGAAAAAATCGAATTTGTGTTTGTAGCATTGTTTTGTCATTGGACACTCATGTGAAATCGCCTTAGATGCATAAAGTGATTAGTATGAAGTTTCATATTTTTATCAGGTTGTGCCAGGAGAGTTGACCGTAGTTTCTGGGGTTCCCAATTCTGGTAAGAGTGAGTGGATTGATGCACTCTTATGTAATCTTAACAGAAGTGAAGGCTGGAAATTTGCACTTTGCTCCATGGAGAACAAAGTAAGCTAGTTCCTCGTCAATATGTGTTTTCAATTGTGTGGCATTTCATATAAGTTTTCACTTGCTGTCTTCATATATGCATGTGCAACATGCTGCATATGCTGTTATTATTTGAAAATTCTTTGAAGTGTAATCCCTGGTGATCTTGCTAAATTAAATGTTATTAAACTGGATTAATCATATAGATGAAACTAAAATGCATTTCCAAGTTGTCCATATTTACAATTTATATGCTTTTTGAGGAGTGACATCCTGGTGTCTTTCCAACAACACATTAGCATAAGAAATAATTGTAAATATTCAATTATATGATTGATCAATTTCAAGCAACATGTTTCTTACATTTCTAGTTAACTTGCAGTTTTAAATTACTAATTATGATCATATCAGTTTTTGTTGTGTGTCCTTGTGTGTTTTTTGTAGATATTAGTTAGTGGACCTTTCCAAGCCTCAGTGCACTATGTTTATGCATGATGTTCTGTGACTGAAGTTCATCTTACTCTCATCATTTCTCTTTTCTATATAGGTTCGGGAGCACGCTAGAAAACTTTTGGAGAAGCACATAAAGAAACCCTTTTTTGATGCACAGTGAGTTGGAAATTCCTTCAGTTTACTCTTTGTTATATTGAACCTTGTTTCTTAGTTACCTTTTTGTACTTAGTGTAAAATGTATTTCGTTGCTCACTCAAAAATGCTGTTCCTTTATGACTAACTCAAATAATCTTACTGACTTATTTTGTTAATTTTTTTTTTCTGATTGTACTAAAACACACCGAGTTAACACACCATCTGGATGGAAAGTCCTCAGTATCATGCCAACCTTGACCATAATGCATGTCCATAATATTGGAAATTATCAGTTGGTTTTCTCATAATATTTCTGTTTGGTTGTTTTGGTAATGAGTATATTTCTTTATTGTAGATGGCCAACGAAATCTATCATTAAATGAAGAAATATAAACCCTTCATAATGGATCAAATCAGTAGTTGAAAATGTTTTCTATTTTTCCATAGCTTGTGTTTTTTTCAGTTGTTATTTCTACTACTATTACAGCTTTTTTTTTTCAACTCATGCTATAAATATTATATATTTTGTTTTTTGTGTCTTTTTGTTGGTAACCTTGGTGGGCACCCATGATCACGAACTCGACCCATCCCAGTTTGGTTATTTAAAAAAAAAAATAAAAAAACCTCAGCCATTAAGCATGAGTTGGCCCACTGCTTACATTTATCTTGGATTACTAAGTGTCCAAGTCAAGTGTTAAGCCATGAAATGGCTATAAACATGAGCTAATAAGCTCATTCTTTAGAATTCTTGACACTTTAATTTAACAATGTGAACATGAGAAAAGTGAAGGAGAAGGAAGAGGAGGGCCTTTTATTTGAAGTTCATTCATCCTGCTTTCATTCATTACTAAAGAAATTTAGGTGGTGAAACATAAGGCTAGACTGGAAACTGTGAGTTCTATATTTCTACTCCTTTTTTATGCTTTATTTATTTATTTATTTGTTTATCTTTAACATAGATATGGAGGAACTGCTGAACGAATGACTGTTGAGGATTTTGAGGAAGGGAAGATGTGGTTGAATGATACATTTTACCTCATAAGGTGAGTTTTATTTTAGAGTTTCCTGTCCATCATTCTTAATCCTGCCTGCTTGTTTATTTTAATTTTGCAAGCTGTTATAACCTGCATTGTGGTTTATTTTGGTCAATGCTAAATCAGTACCTCGGTTTTACTGCTTGGATCTTGGTATGATAATTAATGTTCATAGATTAGCGTATTGATCTTATCCTTGAGCATTCAATATACTGAACGTCTTCAGCTTTATTTTGCGAATGCTGATTACGACAGAAAACTGATGTGATTCTGATCGTCTTAGCTTATAGATTTACACCTATTTGGATGGTATAATCAAGAGTTTTGGTCATTGGGTTCTACAGAAGAAAAACTTTTTTGCCTATTATTACTTTAATGAAACGGAATAATTGACCGTAAAACTCAGAACAGTATTTCATAGTTACCTTTATGTGATAATTACTGCTTTGTTTATGGATTTACTTGCTGAGAGAGGTGCTGCAGCTTTTTATTGTACTTTGTGCACTCTGATATCTAGTATAGATATATTGCAAGGTCTTCTCCTCTGTACTGAAGTAGATGGTCAATGCAGATGAAACTTCACGCATGGTGAGCATACAGATGAATGGTCTATGTTATTAGTAATTTGTTTTGTACGTTACCGAAATAGGCATAAAGCTGCAAAGTGAATATTCGATGTAAAACTAGTTGAGGATCAGACTGCCGAAGCTTTTCTGGGGGGGCAAAATCTCAAGTTATTGTGAGTTTAGGTTAAGACATTGAATTACGGCTGCCTAGTGAGAAAAGTAGAGAATTTTTTGTGGTAGCTTCAAACTGATTCATGGAATGATGTGACAGGCAACCTTCAAAGATCAAAAAATTGAAGAACAAAGCAGAGAGAAATATCAATGTCTAGGGTTTATAAGTATTTTGTGAAGACTATTCCGTGTACTATTAATTAGGATTGTGAATCTCAAAATATATATTAACCAATTCTATATAGGAACTAACCTCACTAAATGACAAAATCCAGATGACTGAAGTGACTTATTTTAGACTGCAATGTTGCATTGTGGCCGAGGATAATATTTTCCAAGCCTTGACGTGATGAAGAAGATTTGAAAAGTTGAGAAGGTTGGACTGTACCCCTCAGCCGTTCGAAAGGGGGCGGGGGGCTGGGACATGGGGAGGATACAGGGCAAGACCCATAATGCTAAATCTGAGGGTCTTACCAGTTGGTCATATATTGTTTATTGTTAAAGTGTCGGAAGAAGAAGGCATATATATGCTCCTTGGAGCTCTCAAATCACAATGTCTTTTGATGAGTTTAGCAGTTTGATGAGCTACTTTTCAACTATTTATTTTTTAAAATTTTAGTTTTTGATTAATACTTGAAAAATGGTATGACGATTTTGATATGCTCAGGTTTGATCAAACTGTTGTCTTTCTGATTTATTCCGTGATATTGTTACTTAAGGCAATGTCATTATCTATATGCTTTTCCTATGACCATATAATAGATGTGAAGATGACAAACTTCCAAGCATAAATTGGGTTCTTGATCTTGCAAAAGCAGCAGTTATGAGGCATGGAGTGCATGGACTTGTAATTGATCCCTACAATGAGCTTGACCATCAGCGTCCTATTAGCATGTGAGGTTTTGATGCTTGTTTCATCTTCGTTCCTAAGTTCTTTACAATTTTCCACCTTTCCACTTTATATACGTATGTTTAGCATTGCTACATTGAAACTACTGCATTATTTGAATTTGTAGGTGGTTATGATATCCTTTATCTTTTTTATAATTGCAGAATAGTTAGCATTATTATTGGTCATAGCTTTAGAATGTCAGGTTGGTCCAAAGACTAAGCTGAAAATGTCACCACCCTTTATTTGGTCCAGGGATCTTTAAAGTTCTGATTATTGTTGATGCATTTATTTAACATTCTGATCAATTTGTAAGCTTCTTTCACTTTAGAGGCTGTCAGTTTCCATTAATATAATTTTTAAGTAATTACACTTACTGCTAATGGTAGAATGGTTAGTATTATTGTTTGTCATAGCTTTAGAATGCTGGATTTGTCCAACTTTTAAGCTGAAAATTTTACTGCTCCTTATCTGATCTATAGAGCTTTAAAGTTCTGGTTATTGTTGATGCATTTATTTAACATTCTTGCATTAGGCGTCAAGTTGTAAGCTTCTTGCATGTTAGAGGCTTTCAGTTCCCATTAATATAATTTTCGAAGTAATTACAATTAAGGATTTGATTTATTCAGTTACCTCAGGTCCAGATATGTACTGAATTCTGGTGACTATGAATCTCCCTCATATCTCTGAGGGAAATTTTGGTTGAAATGCCTAGATGATGCATTTCAGAAGTTTTTCTTCATGTATTATTTATCTTTATTTATTTATTACAAATGTTCCCCTTAGGTTAGGCTCTTTTTCTTGAAGAAATAGTTGTATGTCACAGTGCATTTGTTGGCAACTTTAATCCATATTTGGGTATTTCACCACATAGGGCTACCCTCATTTTTTTTCCCTGATCTTTCAACTCTTAGAAGCTAATGCACCCCTCTCCTATGGGTACATGGATTTGAAAATTTTCTGCACTGCACTGCACAACCCTCTAAATTGTATTATAATATATGGCTAATCTCAAACACCACAATTCATTCATTATTGTATTTTCTACTCATCTATGTTGCATGGAAACGGAAACGAAGAAACGTGGAAATGCAGAAACAATATGGGAGATCGATATCTAAAATATAATTTTACACAGTGAAACTGTCATGGAAATGGATACGACGGAATGTCTCTGAAATGCGTAAATGCCTATGGCTAGGAGTTTCCATACATCATAGTTACTCATTATAGAAAATAAATCCTGGTGAAAATAAATTGAAGAAACAAGCTCATCCAAAATGTCAAAAGAAAACTAAAATAATTATGTGAGTTTTTTTCTTATGATAATTGGTCCTCGTGTTGGAGGTTGTAGATTTTACAGTTTGTCCCTGAAACATGCAATTTTGTTGTGACAGGACTGAAACAGAGTATGTAAGTCAGATGCTCACACTGGTCAAACGATTTGCTCAACATCACTCTTGTCATATTTGGTTTGTTGCACATCCCAGACAGGTTAGTTACCATGAGGCTTGCTTTTATGTAATTGTTTCTGAACTACAACCACTTTTCTGACCTGTGTTATTGTCTAACAGTTACACCATTGGGTTGGGGCTCCTCCAAATCTGTATGATATAAGTGGCAGTGCCCACTTCATAAACAAATGTGACAATGGGATTGTTATTCATCGTAACAGGGATCCACATGCTGGACCTCTAGATCAAGTTCAGGTGTGTTACATATGCATGTCCATTTGTGCTATGAAATTATTCATTTATTATCAGCACAGTGCAGTGTTTTATGCACAGAGAGAGAGAGAGAGAGAGAGAGAGATTTGTCTGTTTGTGTGGGGATGTGTTTCTGACTCATTTTTCTCTTCATCATTAAAATGTAATTTTGTAATTACTAGATATAAGTCAATTTCTAATCTTTGTAATATGCAGGTCTGTGTGCGGAAGGTGCGAAACAAGGTTGTTGGAACGATAGGCGAAGCCTTCTTGTCATATAATAGGTATGAAAACTTTATGTTATGTTTTCAATATCTGTATTTTATTGGGATGGCTTTGTGTGAAATACAAGAGAATTTACTTGAGTTTCTTGAGAATTGAGATTCAATTGCATCATATCAAGTTTATGGATCAAAATTTTGATCGATCCTGCAACATGGCCTTTGACAGGGTAACCGGCGAATTCGTGGATATTGATTAATCATCTGGGAAGAAGATGGCCAACTGTATCATCTTGTTGAAAAGCACTTGTATATTCAAGTAGGAGCTATAGATTAAGATGATATATAGCTGAAATCTCTCTTTTCTTTTTCTCTGTAAATTTTTCCTGGAACTGTCCTAGATTAAGGTGATGGATTATACCATCAAGATTCTTGTTGGATTGTGGTAGGTACCCCAGTGATCTAATTTTTGCAAGCTAGTGCTTCATTTCTGTAAATCAAATCTTTGTTTGTAGGTGGGAGAATGAAGACACTGATTTGGATTCATTTTTAAATATCTTCTGATCTCGAGACATGAAATGACTAGTTGTCCACTTATTATTTTTTCCTTTGCTAAAAATCTCCATTTCAGTCTCCTGCTGCCACCCTGCTACAAGAGATAGGGGTTGGTGTGGCAATAGATGGCTGAGATGAAGTAATGGGGATTTCTGGTTTTCATGCATTAGAGCCGAAAAAAAAAAAAGAAGGATTTGGGACAACAAAATCGAGAGTGGGCAATTCAGTTATTTCATGCTTGGAGATCACTTGTTTATCACGTGACAAGCAGCCTATGTCTTGCCTAGTCAGCCAATCTTTTTGTATAATGATGCAATTACGGTTAGGGATGAGCATCGGTTAATTCAAATCAATTCAAATTAAATGATTCAATCTAAATATTATCGAATTTTATAAATTTATATTTAATTTAAATTATATTTAATATAAAATTAAAAATAATCGAATTAAATGATATGCAGTTTTATTAAAAATGTTGCAACCTTCAAAGTTTATTCAAATCGATTCTAAATGAATATTCAAATTTAAAATTTTTTACTAATATATATATATATTTATAAATTTATAAATAATTGTATGGAATAAAAAATAAATAATAAAATTAATTAATTAATTTAACAAATTATAAGTTTTTAAATAAAAATTTCAAAAATAGTTATATTTAAATCTAATTATCTAAAAAATAAATTATAATTTTAATATCTGAATTTTCTAATTTTTTCTATATGAACTTTTTTAAAACAAATGACTACAATTCACTTGGTCCCACGAAATTTTACAAAGGAAACTAATTCTATGCCATCAATTCCTTTGTTCTCGGTTTTAAACAACCACCAACGGCATTAACACCTGCATAAGCCAAAATCAATGATCAAAACAAAAAAAAAGGTAGGTAAAAGGATAAAGAAAAGAGGAACATGTTAGAATTTTACAGATTTGAAAGATAAGGAAGAGGCACGAATGATGAAATTATTATCAAATTGAGAGCGGCAAAATGATTGGCATTTGGATTTCTTATTCTACTTATGCTAGCCATTTTCTCCATTTTTAATTTCTTTACAGAGAGAGATAGAGAAGAGGAAAAGCTAGGTTTCTCTCTTTGAAAAAAACGGCAATCCCGCTAAATCTGTGATGTAAGTAACTTTCTTTTTTCTTTTGGGATTTTCCTCATTTAGTTTAAAGTAGGATGTGAAATTAGTTTTGATTTCTTGAGTATGGATAGTTTACTTTGAGATTTTTGTAGCTCTAAGAAGTCAATTTGTTACGTCCATTTTGATTTATTAACTTGCTCTTTCAATTCTGAAAATTTCAGTCTGTTTGGTTACTGAGAAAGTGCAAAAGAACTAAAAATTTTTTAGTTTTTCCACTTTTATTTTACTTAAAATGTTGATTAATGATATAAATTTATTTTTTTAGGTTAATTGGCAAATTTTTGTTTATATATCACTAGTTAAGTGAATTTATGCCTTTGTTTGGATGTTGAGAAAGTGAAGGAAAATTGTTTAACACTTTGGATTTTTGTTTGAGGCGTTTTGATATCTTTTACTGGTTATTCAACAACAAAATAAAGGGTATAAAAGTAATTTCATTTGCAAAATCATGTGGGATCCGGTGAGTTATAGCGATTTGTTTTGTTGGAGGTGTACGTGGATTGCCAACAGTGAAAAAATGGGGCCATATGTGTCCTAGTTATATTTTCAGAGCTCCAACTCTCCTTGAAACACTTAATTGAAAATTTCAAAAAAGTTCACATATTCAATTGTAAAAATTTTCTGTTCATATATTAAATTAATAAAAATCTAAAAATTTAGACACTAAAATTATAATTTATCCTTGTATAAATAACAATTAATAAATTTAATTTAAAAGAAGAATTCATTAAATTTTTAATTATAAAATTATACTCAATAATCAATTAAATATGACGTTCTTTATCAATAATTTAAAAAATTATACCATATTACTTGTAATTCTTTTGGGATTAAAATATTTTATTGAAAAGATTCTTCTATCTAGACAGAAAATTTTCCAAAGTTTGGATATTTAATTTATAATTGTAACAGAAAATTGCAAATTTTACATTTAAAGTTACGTACTTTTGCTTTTTCGGTCAACATTCTAGTTTCTTTTTTTTTTTAAACAGTGAAAATTACTAGATAGCAGTATGGAATTATTAAAAAATGTATATGGTTTGTTATTTTATTACCATAGGGTTATTTTATCTTTTTATTTATATAAATAAGTTACCTTGCAAATTTAGGTTTTTAGAAAACAAATAACCATTTTATAAATTAAATTAATTCGAGAATATCTTATAATAACACGAAAAAGTAAATTTAAGGTATAAAAAAAATTCTTCAAAAATAAAATTAATAACATAAATTTTTGCTAAAAAAGGGAAAAGAAAATTGGTCTTCTGAGCTGTGGAGTTGACCACGATCAATCAATCATGGGAAACATTTTTATAGTATCAGAGACACAGCTGTCAGGGTACGTATTATATCGGTTCGGTTTAAATCAACTCGATCAGTACATTCAATATGAATGAATTAAAATTCAAAACCAAACCAAAAATGTTTAAAGTTGAACCGAATCAAATCCAACCTGACATAGCTGTCCAACCATACGCAATTGTGACAACCTATAAAATACAGCAGGTGGGTGTGGTGTGGCCCTAGATAGACAGAACCATGTCAAAAAATTAAATAAAAAAACTGTTACCGCTGGATCAATAAAGAACTGCCATGTGGCAGTGTGGCAGAAACCCCCCGCAAATTCAGGAACAATTTGCTGGCCGGAAATGATCAAAAGGTCCCTTCAAAAGCTTGAAGTCTTGAGCTACGTTTGCTCCTTTCTTTGGAAAATTGATTTTTTTTTTTCTCGAGAAAGAAAACATGTGAGGAAAAAATAAAGGAAAGTGATTTTCTTTAATTTGTTTGGAAAATATAGAGGGAAATGATTTTTTAATTTGACATGGACATTGTCAAAGTTTATCACAGTGATTTTTTTTTTCAAAAAAAAGAAAATATGTGAAGAAATTATAAAGGGAAATGATATTCTTTTGTTTGGAAAGAGAGAAAATATTTAGTACTTGGTTATTTTCTCTTCTCCAAAATAAGGGGAAGAAAAATAAATAATAGTATTTCTTTATATATATATGTATATAGACAGCATGTCTTTGCAAATGCTTGATGAATCAAAATCTATCATGTGAGATTTCCATGTTTTTGTAGTTGGTGGGTAGTATTTGCTGTCAAATGCCAATCAAAACAGATTTGGTGGGTAGTATTTGGTACTCACTTCTTTTTTTATTGTTTGTTATTTATTTATTTATTTATTTATGCCAATAAAAAATTTCGTGTTTAAACTTCGAGTATGATAATTGTCATGTTGAAAAAATCGCCCCTGCGCGAGCTTTCGAATACGGCGGGTGTATTAAAAAAATAAAACTAGGTTTGGAAAATTTCCAATTCTTGTTGTCATGTTAAAGGTTATATGCCATCAGTTAGTCCAAAGTATTCTGACATACTAAATTTTATATAAAGAGATGCTTTTTTTTTCCTTGTTAGCCAAAAATTATTATTATTTTAAGACACTTAGAAAATTGAGAAAATATATGCTTCCAAAGAAATTTTCATGCACAACTATGATTATTACCATATTAAACAGAAGAATATGTCAGAGCATATGTTTTTAAATTTTAACTGACATTTTCTAACTGTATAAAGAACCAACAAAGATTGCAAAAGATCACTATGCTAATAATTTTAATGGCTTGATTAATTATACTATTATGAATAAAATATTATTTTCAATTTTGTTATTGTAGTTTTGCTGTTGAAATTTTTTGTCCATTATTTGTGAGGATTTATTACTAAATGAAATTATAATATTTAATTTTATTTGATTTGAAACATTTAATTTTAATTTACAAATATAGATATTCGATTAATGAAGACTAATAGTATGGTTTATTCCTCTATTAATACATTGTGGCGGGACTCATCTATATACATTATATGTTGCGAGTTTTTGACGAATAATTCAGGAATACAAGGTTGAGGGCGGTTACTATTTTATCATCCAAATCAATTAAAAAATTAGTTGTACTATGAAGATTTACATTTTTTGTTAAGATTATATTCGAGTAGAATGATATAATATTATCTCTCTTTTATTTTTTATTTTATTATTTAAAAATATATATATAATCTTTTGATTTATTAAAATATCAACATAATTTATTAGTTTCTAATGATAAAGTTTAATATATGATTTGTAAGACTATTTATTATTTGTAATGTTAGATATTGTAATTAATGAATTATATATTTTTTGTAAAAAAAACACCACAAAAATGTCAACAAATAATTCTCGAAAAATACAAACAAATAAATATTTGTGACTAATTACTAATTCGTGACGAAATACTTAAAACATATGATGAATTAATTAAAAAATAATATGAAAAATATTAGAAATAAGAACCGATAAAATAATTACAATTTGCCTATCCTTTCTAAAAAAACAACAATTTACCTATAAAATAAAATTTAACGGAAATAAAAGTCATTACAGTTCAAAAAAGAAAAAAAATTAAAAAATGGAAATAAAAGTCATTAATAATTATAGATGCCAAAATTAAGTTCGAGATGTAGCAATTGAGGATTATTGGCGCGTAAATAAGTTCAAGACCGGATCTGTAGTCTACCCATATATCAAACAATGAAATGAATTTTTTCAAATATTATTTATATTTTACTTTTATATTTTTTTTCGATAATAAATACAATCATTTTAATAAAAATTTATATTTTCATTTATTTTTTTTCGGTAATAAATACAATGGTTTTAATAAAAATTTATATTTTCATTTGATTTCTTTTGTAAGGGAGGTAATTGGTCTGGTTTAGTCAAAGCAATTCCTTAGAGTAGATGCCGTTGATGATACCAAATCAACGTTGTGTTGCCGGACAAAAACTGTGGGTCCCAAAGGATTCTCCCACCCAAAGTATTGCTGGACTCCAGGCTAGCAAAACCCTTGGGAAAAAGGAATCCCGCAACGGCTACAACATGCGGTGGCTGGCACCAGGTAGGTGACCGTTTGTGGGCCCCTTTTTTTGAATTCCTAAAAAATATATAACCGTTACAAAACTTCTCCTTTTAGCCATTACTCTCCAAGAGCCAGTACCAACTACATAGCTCAAACCAAACCAGAAAGAAGATCTTGGAGCCAGAAAAGACTAGCCAAGAAATCCAAGATTTGAGGTATGTTTTATTTCCTTTCATTTTTTCTTCTTCTTGCTTTCTTGCTAGGATTCTAAAACTTTTTTATTTAAATTTTGTTATTAATTCTTTGACGCAATCTTCTTATATTTTCCCCTTACATTTGTTTCGTTAATTGTTTCTTGTTTCAGTTTGGTGTAACCATGACTGTTGAGGCTAAAGTAGAGGAAACCCAAATGGCTGAGGTTGTTAGTCCTCAAGAAGAGCCTAAAAAGATTGTTGAAGAGACCAAGAAAGATGTTCAAGTGGATAATGAAGTGAAACAAGCTGTTAGTGATGATATTGATGATGGGTCTAAGCCTAAAACAGTTCAAAAGAGTTCTTCTTATAAAGAAGAGAGCAATTTCTTATCCGATCTCAAAGATTTTGAGAAAAAAGCCTTGAATGAGCTCAAATCAAAGCTAGAAGAAGCTATTCTTGGAAATAATATTTTCAAGAAAGAGGAGATAAAGAAGAAAGAGAAAGAAAGCAAAGCAAAAGGAGAAGAAGGGGAAAAGAATGAAGAAGCGAAGAAAGAAGGAGATGAAGAGAAGGAAAATCCAGAGAAAGATTGCGAAGAAGAGAAGAAAGTAGAAGGACATGAAATTGACCAAGATATTGCTCTTTGGGGAATTCATCTTTTGCCTAGCAAAGGAGCCGAAGGCATAGATGTTATTCTCTTGAAGTTCTTAAGAGCTAGAGAGTTCAAAGTCAATGATGCCTTTGAAATGCTAAAGAAAACCCTTCAATGGAGGAAAGAATCCAAGATCGATTCAATCTTGGAAGACGATTTACAAGTAGATCTAAGCTCAGCCTTTTACATGAATGGTATTGATAGAGAAGGTCACCCTGTTTGTTACAACATATATGGAGTATTTGGAAGTGAAGATCTTTACAAAAAAGCACTTGGAACTGATGAGAACAGAAAGCAGTTCTTGAGATGGAGATTTCAGCTGATGGAAAAGGGAATTGGAAAACTTGATATGAAGCCCGGTGGTGTTACTTCTTTGCTTCAAATTAGTGATCTAAAGAATTCTCCTTCTCCTACGAAGAAAGAGCTTAGAGTTGCCATGAACCAAGCTGTTGGGCTTTTGCAAGACAATTATCCTGAATTTGTTGCAAGAAATGTAAGCGTATATATATATATATTTTTTTTTCTTTTTCTTGCTTCAAATTCTATTTATTCATTCTTTTCTCACAATAGTCTGACTTGTTTTTTTGTGACATAAATTGCAGATATTTATAAATGTTCCATTTTGGTATTATGCTTTAAATGCTCTGTTATCACCTTTCTTAACCCAAAGAAGCAAGAGCAAGTTCGTTGTTGCTCGTCCTGCTAAGGTCAGTGAGACCTTACTCAAGTAAGTTATTATCTTTTGTTATTTTATTTTGAATCTTGTTGAAGATATGTAGCAAGATTGCTGATAAAAACTTGGTAATTTTAAAAGGTACATTCCAGCAGAGGAAATTCCTGTTCAGTATGGTGGTTTCAAGAGAGAAAGTGATTTTGAATTCTCCAAGGAAGATGGTGAAGTTTCTGAGCTCATCATCAAATCAGGATCCACTGCAACTATTGAGATCACTGCAGGAGAGGTACTAAAATAAAAACAAAAGAAAAAACAAATTTATTTTGATTTCCTTTTTGTGGGCATAAGAGCAAATTTTCTAATTAATTAAGAAACTTCATTTCTGTTTAGTTAGAGACTTAATTGCTATTTGATGACAGGTTGGAGCTACATTACTATGGGACTTGACTGTTTTGGGGTGGGAGGTGAATTACAAGGAAGAATTTGTACCAAATGATGAAGGGTCATACACCATTATAATTCAAAAGAACAAGAAAATGAGTTCAACTGAAGAGCCAGTTAGAAACACTTTCAAGAACACTGAACTTGGAAAGATTGTTCTCACTGTTGAAAATAATTCAGGCAAGAAGAAGAGGGTTTTATATCGCTACAAGACCAAGAAAAGTGCTTCCTTCTGAAGTATTAGTCTTTATACATAAATTTTACTGTTAACTCTTTGGTCATGACATTCATTTTAGGGTGGCAAGTGGAAAATTCATTCTTTTTTATGCAGGGGATATGTATTGATCCTCTGCTTTGTTTTTATTTGATGAATCTTTTGCTAAATATGGAGAGTTTCAATGTTACAGATGGTTTTTTACATATTTGTACAAGTAATAATAAATTAAAGATTGATTTGGCTTAACTTTAATAGCTTACTGTTCTTCACATTGTTCTTACAAATCAATGATTAGCATGTGTGATCAGGATGGTGATTAAACTTTTCAAGATAAATTAATTTTTAATTTTTCTTTTTAAGTTAAATTAAATGGTGATCGACTTTTCATAATTCATATTCATCATTTTTTATCGAGAAAAGTTTAATTTATATATCAATTTATTTCCTAAATCGTAAATATATCAATTTCTCGAAATTGAATTTGAATTATCATATTTAGGAAGACTTCATTTCACTCATGGTCCTTAACCTATACGCCCTATTACATTTACATTACTAAATTTTAATTTGTTACATAAAAATATATCATTTTAATTGATGTTTAAAAAAAAAATACATATATTAGGTTTTTTTGAAAAGTTTAACGAAATGTTGACATGGAAGAGAGAGAATGATTGTGACAGTAAATAAGTAGGCCACATCACTTCACCTACAGTCAGCTTTTTGACTCAAACTTTTTTCTCTCTCATAACTGTGTTAGTATCTCTTCCTTGCCCGTCTCTTGTGGCAGTTCATCTTTCAATAAGCCATCTGAGAGAGGAAGAGGAGGCATAAGCAGAGATAGAGTAGAGTCCTAAGCAACGCAAACAATGCGTTTCTTTATATTTGTAAGTTTGAAGGGTATTTTTTTTAAAAAATTTTTTTACGAGGGGTAAGAGAAAAAAGTTCAAGCAAAAAAGATAATAGGAGTGAGGTAATATGGTGTATTTTCTATTGTTATGGTCATTCTCTCTTTTCCACGTTAGCATTTCATTAAATTTTCAGCGAAAAAACTAACAAATGTATTTTTTTTAAATCTTAATTAAAAAATTGATATATTTTACATAACAAATTAAAACATAAGAATGCCAGTGTAATTCGAAGCATGAGTGAATTTACAAAACTTGAGCTAGAGATGGCAATGGTGTCATATATAATCCTATGATTTACTGAGAAAAAAACTTGGAGGGAACTTCAACCTTGCTTGTTTAGAACACAAATATTTGTGACAACTCAAGCAAGAAATATGTATGTGAAATAGTAAGGTAGAGAGCCCTTATTTACGGTTAAAACGGTGAAAAAGATTGCAAAAATGCGAGAAAAGGACAAAAATTTGGACTAGTGGGACCCAAGACGCGCACTAGGGTGCGGCGACTGCATGTTGGTTTGACGGCAACATCTAAACTCTAAAGTTTTGGTCCTCTATTCCAATGTATTTCGTTGTGCTCGAGCCTATTTTAAATTGGATTTTTGAGTGTAATATTCTGTTTGAAAAGCTTTAAATGTCTAGTTTTCAATACACCTTGAAAAGCTTTGTAATCTATGAGAGTTATTTGCTTCCTTAATTCTCGTACAAAAATTTTAAACGACTTATATTTCAAAATAAAGAGAATATTTAAATAGAATAAAAAATCAAAAATTGTCAAATTTAAAGAAATCGATGGACTTACTGCTGTAAACAAACCAAATTGTCCACAAACTATTCGAGGTTTGACTCGATAAAAGCTCGGCTCGGTTTGAGTTTGATTTTTAAACAAACCAAACTTGAACAAAATTTTAGATTTGTTAAAATAAACAAACCGAACTTGACCATAAGCGAATTCGGCTCGATAAGGCTCATAAACTATATCATTTATGAAGTTCGTGAACAAGCTTGTTAAACATGATTGTAAAACAAGCTTACGAACAGATTTGCAAATAAGCTTATTTAATAGGCTCGCAAATACAACCGTGAACTAGTTCCATATTGGAAATCCATTTTTACAATAGTAATGTAGTTTCAAAATCCATTTTTTAGGTATAATTTTAATCCAAGATTAACATATTTTTATTTCTTGCATCAAAGAAATAATTCCCATGTCATGTTTGATATTGGAATGAGATTAATTTGATAAATTGTCACATAAGTGGCATATGCTCTGTAGCTAATCACAGTAATGCTAAGTATGAATGTTTAATTATCTTTCTAAGAAGTATTTGGTGCATGAAATTAGAGACTTATCTTTTTATAAAGGAGTGTGATGTCATATATTGATTTGCTTTTTTCTTTTTTTTTGCAGGTAGAATTATATTTTCTGCTTTTTTTATTTTTTTTAGAGTAGGCAGCATAGATTTTTTGGGTTTGATATAGAAACAAAAACTATTTAATTTTACTTCATATTTATTATTTTAATTTATTATTATTTGGCTTAGATTTATATTTTTGTAAACTTATAACTATTTATTATGATATGTAAAATTATTGTATTATTGGGTGTATAAAAACAGGAAATTAAATTATTGGTTTATAATTAACTAGCTCAAACTCGAGTATTTATCGAGCTTAAACTCAAATGTGAGCTCTTAATGAATTATTTCCAGCTTGAACTCGAGCCTAAATTCGAGTTCGAAGTCGAGTTTTTATCGAGCTCAAACTTGAGCTAATATCGTGAGCTATTTAATAAGTTGAGCTTAAGCTATAAACGAGTTTCAAATGAACAGATCTCGAGCTTCATATTTCCTTAACGAGCCGAATTCAAGCTCCAATATAAAAGCTCGAACTAAACTCGAGTTGGGAACAGAATTTTGCAAACCAAACTTAAACAACTTAAAGTTCAGCTCCTATAATATGAGTTTTTTAACCTATACTATGGTGGATTGAAAGGGATTCAAACTTTTGCTGGATTTGTTTTTATTTAAAAAAGTAATTCATTTCATCAAATTAAAAATCTTTTTAGAAGAATCAAATTTAAATTTAATACACAGGAATTGAGTTGAGATTAACATTAAAATTAAACAATATTTATTATGACATCATATAATATTACCTCTTGTTATATTTGGAATTTCACGTCTCTTAATAAAGCTATTAAATTTGTTTAACTTACAATAAATTATCGAGTAAATTGACTATGTTACCCTTAATTTAATACTGATTTTCTCACAACACATTTGAGAAAATAAATTATTCCAAAATACTTATCATATTTGTAGTTTTAAGAAGTAATAATTATTTTTTTTTATATTACCCTTTGTATATGACTAATAATTACTATTTCAATTTAATGGTTTTCTTAGAGAATTAGTATTAAATGAAGGGTAATATAGTCAATTTACCTAATAGTTTATCATGATTTAGACAAATTTAATGATTTTCTTAAGGAGTGTGATATTTCAAATGTGACAAGTAATATTGAACAGAGATAGTAAATTAAAGTAATAATTATTGGTCATGTACAAAGGATAAACCTGAAAAAAATTTTATTACTCGTTAAAATTATAAATGTAATAAATATTTTAAAATAAATATTCTCTCAAATGTGATAAGTATTAAAGAAGAAATATAGTAATGCAGTAGATTACCAAACCATTAGGATATACTGAATTGGAAATCAATAGCAATTAATCAGCAATTCAATGTGACTTTTTCGTTGTCAAATGTCAAGTCATTTTCATAAAAAATTTAAATTTAAATTGATAAACGTAGATTTATTTTAAAAATAAAAAAAAGTCAATATTATGATTTTTCTTTTTTTAAATTCCTTCGAAAATCAAATAGATTATGTCATGGGAACAGTTTTTATTTATGTTTTTTGTTTTTAATTATTGAATAAAAGCCAAAGAACAACGTTGGTGGATAATTAAAAACTTTTAGATGGGTCAGATTGTCAATGAAATGGACGAGAGATAACTTAGTCAAATATAGGGAGATTTAAAAAAAAAAAATCCAAACCAGACTCGTTAAAATTATTATTTAAAAAAATTTCATGGCATCTTAAATTTTTATTTTGACCAATCGAATATTTTAATTTATAAAATTATATTTATTAAATATTTCAACTTGTAAAATTATTATATTTAACACTGCAGTTTATAAAATTACATCAATCAAATACTTATCCAATAATTGAAAAAATTTGAAATGCTGATTTCTGTCGGGCAAGAGAGGTGAGGTAATGAAATTGGTACTTGAATTGATATGGTCATATTTCCTGGATGATGGAACTTGTTTTAAAATTATATGCATGCGCCAACTAATACAACGACTTTTCTTATCATAAAACTACATGATGTAATTTTTTTTTATTTTTTCAAATATTGAGAAATTAAATTAACTTCCATTTGTTCCAAAATTGAAATATAGTGGTTATCATTATATTCACGTAATTACTTTTGGATTAATGAGGGTTCATATAAGAGAAATGATTTAGATTAGAGGCTGAGTTATCGATCATTGTAAATGAAAAAAATTCTCACCGTAAATGTTTTCCTTCTTATAGGAATAGGATTGATACGATGTTTAGCTCAGTAGATTAGAGACACTTATAGTTTAAATAAAAGAAAGTATTTTGGATAGTACAATTTTGTCTTTTTTTTTTGTTTTTTTCTTAGTATATGGTAATAAATATTTTCATTTGAACCAAAACATTATTTATAATTGATTTAAGACATAGATAGACGTATACAAATCTTTTCTCTTAGGATAATAATAGACATAGATAGACATAGATAGACATAGACATAGGTAGACAAATCTTTTCTCTTAGGATAATAATAACTCTTGGAATATTATAATTTCAAATTAAATTAATGCCGTACGTGGAAGAAAGAAATATGAATAGTCAAACATCAATTTTCATCGAGTTGTTTCCATGCAGGTTGTTTACTACTTCTTGAATTGAACTTTCTACGTCCCCATCTAATTTCATCCCAAGAAACTCAATCTAGATGTGCTTGACATAGTCCTCCCTTCAAGAGGCAAGAAATTTTTTCAATCCTAATTCAAATTTTCAATTTTGCAAAACAAGAAAAGTTCTATTCTCTCCTCTATAAATAAGGTAGAAACCCTCTTAAACAAATTCACATCCAAAACAAAAAAAAACAATAACCTATACAGTATAAACTATGATTTCTTCAAAATTGTTGCCGCTTCTTTTTTCTTTTTTTCTATTCTCATTTTCTTGGGTAACAACTACTTCAGCTCATACCCATGAAGATTTTCTTGAATGCTTAGAGCTACAATCTCAAGACTCTAACTCTATTTCCAAAGTAATTTACACTCCAATAAATTCTTCTTATTTATCTGTCCTACAATTAACCATAAACAACGAAAGATTCAACACAAGCACCACTCCAAAACCTCAAGTTATAGTTACCCCAACGAATCTTTCCCATATACAAGCAACCATTTCGTGTTCTAAAAAACATGACATTCAAATTAGAATCAGAAGTGGTGGCCATGATTATGAAGGTCTTTCCTACGTTTCTCCAATCCCATTTGTCATTCTTGATCTAATTAACTTTCAATCAATCACCATTGATGTATCCAACAAAACTGCATGGGTTCAAGTTGGTGCAACAATAGGCAAACTTTATTATAGTATTGCAGAGCAAAGTCAAAATCTTGCTTTTCCGGCCGGTGTTTGCCCTACTGTAGGGATTGGCGGCCACTTTAGTGGAGGAGGATATGGCTTGTTACTAAGAAAATATGGGCTCGCAGCAGATAATATTATTGATGCTCAACTTGTTGACGTTAATGGAAGAGTTCTTGATAGAGCTTCAATGGGTGAAGATCTTTTTTGGGCTATCCGAGGTGGCGGTGGAAATACTTTCGGAGTTGTTGTTGCTTGGAAAATAAATTTAGTTGAAGTTCCTTCTACTGTAACTGTATTTACAGTAGAAAGAACTCTCGAACAAAACGCGACTGAGATTGTTCATCAATGGCAATATGTTGCTGATAAGTTCAGTGAAGATTTATTCATTAGGGTTATTATCGAAAGAGTTAATTCCAGCGGAAATACCACAACCATAAGAGCCGCATTTAATTCTTTGTTTCTTGGCGGAGTTGACAGGCTACTTCCATTAATGCAAGAAAGTTTTCCTGAACTAGGGCTAGTTAAAGAAGACTGTCTTGAAATGAGTTGGATCGAATCTGTTCTTTATTTCGCCGGATTTTCAAACTCACCATTAGAGATTTTGCTTGAAAGGACTCAACCGAACGTAAGATATTTCAAAGCAAAATCTGATTATGTTCAACAACCAATGCCTGAAGTTGCTTTAAAAGGAATATGGGAAAGGCTTTTTGAAGTGGAAGTGGGTTCAGGCCAATTGATTTTCAGTCCTTATGGAGGCAGAATGAGTGAAATATCAGAATCCAGCATTCCATTTCCACACAGAGCAGGCAATTTATATAAAATTCAACATTTAGTTTATTGGGATGATGAAGGAATTGAAGAATCAAAAAAGCATATAAGTTGGATAAGAAGGCTTTATAGTTTCTTGGCTCCATATGTTTCTAAAAATCCAAGATCAGCTTATATTAACTATAGGGATCTTGATATTGGAATTAACAATATTGGAAATACAAGTTATAAGCAAGCAAGTATTTGGGGTATTAAGTATTTCAAGATTAATTTTGATAGGTTGGTTCATGTCAAGACTGAAGTAGATCCTGCAAATTTCTTCAGAAATGAACAAAGCATCCCTTCTCTCTCCTCTTGGTGATCATAGAGATTCATTGAGAAATATGAAAAGGATGTTTGTCTTCTATGCATTGGATGTATCCATTCATTTGTCTTTTGTATTTTTTTTGTAATTCTTTAATTGTGTGGGGTTAGATTTCAGTTTCATGTATATTGTAATAAAATTTGATGGTCAAAATAAAAAAAAAAGTGCATGTAGAAGAATATGTATTTTCTACAATAAAAGTTTGCTTTGTAACCAACAATGCATGTTCCATTTATATTTTTATAAAAAAATTTGATTGGTTTGATCAAAATAAAAAGAACAAAGAAAAGCCGATTTACTTGGAAACTTTTTTTCTTGACATCTCAAATCTTTGCCCTTTTTACATGAAAAAAAAATGATTATGTTAACATAATATTTTTTTCTTAATCCAAACATATAGTTTTACACAATTTTTTCAACCATTGATCTCAAACAGAGCTAATAGTTTTTGTACAAATAATTTCTACACTAATGCCATTTTTCTCTCTTATCTACGCCATATATTAAACTAATTAATGAAGGGTTTTTCTAAAAGAAAAGATTACTGTTTTATTATTATTTTTTTATATATAGACTGGCCAACACTAGGGATATAGGAATTTGTTTAATCCATCCAAATAACTTATTATTTATCGAAATTGGTACCAAAAATGTATTCCTCATGAAATTCTAAACTTTTTGATATATAGTTTGCTTTATTATTATTATTAGAACTCACCATTTGCATATAGATTTGTATTTAACACCTAATTATATTGGATCAAAGGTTATTGTTTGCATAGAATCTGAATGCAATTAGAAGATTTCATTCCTAATTCTCCATTAATTTGCAATTGATTGCCAATCGCTCCAAAATAGCATTCAAATACGCGTTTAACAAGGGTTCCGACTATCACTTATAATTGTTTATTATTTTCTTATTGACTTAATCATATAAAAGATAAGAACACTAAGAACTATTATTGTTAATATGGAATTTTTGTTGCATTTTGTCAATCTCTTTTCCTTTTTCGTGAAAAGTAGAATGAGGTTGAATCTTTAATCTAGGCAATATGCTTTTGGCTTTTCTGCTTTTTGTCATGTTTTCATATTGTTCTTGTGTGTAGTTCCTTGTGTTGTGGACTTTTTCCTACCTTTTCTCTTAAATTTCACTATAAAAACTTTGTTAAAAAAAACATTATTATTAATATGAAAAAGTATGTAATATTACCAAAATTTATAAATTCAAGTATATAATAAATCATTCACAAAATTTAGAGGACTATATAGGTAAAGTGCGCATTCATTACTCTATAGTGATTGACTATGTATTAAATTATGGATCCAAAAATAAAAAGAAGAAAGAGTATGTAAGAGGATTTGAAAGTAGTGCATTAGAGAGAGATTTTCAAAATTCAATGACTATAAATAGATATTCAGTCACATCACTGTCCACAACTTGTATTCCATATAACACATTAGCCACAATTCACCACTTTTATTCCAAATGACACATCAACCACAATCCACATAACATCAACGATTTGGCTAAATGTCCGGATGTCAAAATAGGTCATGACATGTGAATATGATTCTCCTAACACATGAAATAAATAGGTTAGGATTGAGTTTTAACGGATTCGTACCATAAATGGATCGCCTATTTATAACACGAATATAAACGTATTGTGTCATGAGATTAACACGCGAGTTAGGTGAGTGACCCGTTTATTTAAGAGTGAAAAAGCAGTTTTAATGTCAGATATAAATACTCCAATTAAAATCTTATTTAAACTTTATTATTGTATTAATTTTTTTATTTTAGTTATGAAGAATCTATGTATTTATATATGAAAATTTATTTTTAATTATGATTTGAATTAAATAGATTAAAACTTAAAAATATCATAAGTAGATTGAATTCTCCAGCTAAGGTCAACTCAACCCATTTAACTTGTTTATAATGTTAGGCAGGTTATACGGATTTATACGACCCACTTAACATGTTTATAATATTAGGCAAGTTCCACATGTTGTATTCTTATCTCCAACCTAATTTTTGTGTTGTATTCGTATAGACAAATTTGATACGATTTAGAAGTCGTGCTCGTGTTGACTTAATCGTATCGCGTGTTAGGCGAATCCGTGTCGAATTAGATAGGCCAACCAGTTTTGATAACCCCTAGCTAAATGTCTATCTATAGATGTTGAATTTTAAAAATCCCTCTCCGATGCATTATTTTTAGATTCTCTTACATCCTCTTTCTTCTTTCTTTCCTAGGTTCATAATTTAATATACAATTAGTCACTATAGAGCAATAAATGCTCGCCCATACTGTCAAAGAGGCTCTCTAGAAATATAAGGTATGGTACATAGTTTTTACTTATTTTTTAACACATCAATTTGATATACCAAATAGACATTAACATTTTTCAAAAATTCTTTTTATTTTTTTATATGGCAATCAAATAAGAGCAATCACATTACTATCGGAGATATTCTAATTGTCTCACTATATTGGTTATTTTCTTCCACATCACCTTAGAAATGACTTAATGTACAAATTTACCCTTAAACTTTCACTGATTGTTCTTGTGGCCTCCTTAACTTTGGGAGGGACCCATCATGATCTTAACTTCCATTTTCTTCACTAACTATGTGTCACATGCTTGTTGACGTGGATTTAAGAAATAACACGTGTATTTAATTATAATGCCATAAGATTATGTGAAGTCACTTCCATTTAAAAATAAAACGACCTTCCAGAATCCTCTACCCACACAAAGGATTCCTATTTGCCTTCTTCCTCACCTGGTTGTTCATTTTTCTGCTTCAAGCTTCATTTATGTCTTCCTATACAGATCTCTACCATTCCCTCCCCTAAAAAATCCTAGAGCATTCTCTCATTGTTTCGTTAAATGGCGTCCACTGTAGCTCAAACCACCTTTTTCTTTTCAATTTTGAAAAATCAATATTAGAAATAGAGAGAGAGATGAAGCTTTGTCATTGTGGTATTACTGCTAGGGATTTCAAAATTGTATAGTTGAGATTTTTGTTCTTCCTTTTTTCTCTTTGGTATTATTATTCTTGATTCAATACTCATTTGTTTTTTATATATTTATATCACTGATATTGCTGATTTTCAAAATAGAATAATTTCTTGATAATTTTTATTTAACAGTCAAAGAAAACGATAAGCTAGAGGAAATTTTTGAAATCCTTACGAGCTAGCCTTCTTTTTAAGTTTTTAATGGAGAGAGGGAGAGAACTATATATTAACTTGTTAACTTGTTACAGTAGTTGTTAACTTGTTATCTAGCATATTATATATCAAGAACAAGTTGGTAGATGGCACGTATTAACTATAAATTAAATTGTAATCGAGAACATAGTTAACTTGTATGCATTCAAATAGTGCATAGAATGATATTTTAAATTTTAAAATAATAATAATAATTCCTTGGTTAATCTTTAACATCACCAAGAGGAGAGAGAGGAGGGATGCTTTGTTCATTTCTGAAGAAATTAGCAGGATCAACTTCAGTCTTCACATGAACCAACCTATCAAAATTATTCTTGTAATACTTAATTCCCCAAATACTTGCTTGCTCATAACTTGTATATCCAATAATATTGTTAATTCCAATATCAAGGTCCCTATAATTAACATAGGCTGATCTTGGATTTTTAGAAACATATGGAGCCAAGAAACTATAAAGCCTTCTTATCCAACTTATATGCTTTATCGATTCTTCAATTCCTCCTTCATCCCAATACACTAAATGTTGAATTTCATATAAATTCCCTGCTCTATGTGGAAATGGAATGCTAGATTCTGATATTTCACTCATTCTACCTCCATAAGGATTGAACATTAATTGGCCTGAACCCACTTCCACTTCGAAAAGCCTTTCCGATATTCCTTTTAGAGCAACTTCAGGCATTGGTTGTTGAACATAATCAGATTTTGCTTTGAAATATCTTACGTTCTGTTGAGTTCTTTTAAGCAAAATCTCTAAAGATGAGTTTGAGAATCCGGCGAAATAAAGGACAGATT